>OZ005654.1:78240653-78400653 GCA_963930645.1 Salticus scenicus | reverse complement strand
AATTAAGTCCCTGGTCCACAAGATTAGTAATTTTAAATTTTCACTAGTTTATACATACTTTCACACTACTTTGTTCACTCATTCTATTATATTTAAAATAATATTTAAAAATTTGTAAAAAATAAATTTACATGGCAACTATGACATTTTTTTTTTTTTTTTTTTTTTGTAAATTAATAAAAAAATACAAATGAAGTCTTATATAAATCAAAAATCTTAATATCAAAATTTATTTACTTTCAATATTTAAATTTGGATTATTTATCATCAATGAATGTTTTTATCACTTACATCAATCTCAATACCTATGTATATATAATTTTTAAATTATTATTTAATTATTTCTATACTGACTTCCATATGGAGAATGTTGTACTACAAAGTATTATAAATCACATTTAAGTAACTTTCTATTGAACAGACCATAATGAAATTCATATTTATTATTCATATACGTAAAAAAAAAAAAAAAAAAAAAAAAGTTTGAAATTGAATATATGTTTAGTGTTAAGATCCGCAGAGCTACACTAAAATATTCAGATACATTAAATGCTACAGTTGGAAATTGCTGGAATCTCATTTCTGTTTGTGTTAAGCATTTTTAACACCTTCCAACAATGTTCAAGAGTAATTATGAATTTAATTAGTATGTCTTTGTGTCATTCTGCCTGAATCACATAGGCAAATACATTGGGGGGGGGGGGGGGGAATCAACCAGTGAAACATTTTAAATGTATTAATAATCTATGCAAATCACATGATTTTTCGTTCTTGTTAAGCTTTTTCATTTTGAAAGTTATATTTTTCTCTCTGGTAAAATGTTGTAATTTTCATTATATATCTGTACTGATAAGTATAAAGGATTTAAGTCCAAAAATGTCGATTTTGAGTTAAGGACATAGTCAGACCCAGAAAAAAAAATTCTCTATCGATTGGTATAAAGGATTTCAATCCATGTCATTTAGTCTTTGAGAAAATCCATCGGTAAAAAAAAAAGATTCAAGTCAGAAATTTAGCATTAATCTTTGGTATAAAATATTTAATTCAATTTTTCCCTTTATTAAATGAAGATTGACAATCACTGAATGGTATAAAGGGTATAAACCAACATAATCCCTTTTACTTAATCGATTCTGCTCATTAGTTTTTAGTTAGTTTAACTTTATTTTTCGTCTCTCCTGAAAAATCAAGAATATGGACTTAAATCCTTTATACTTATCAGTACAGATATATATTAAAGATATTTAAAATTTTCTAAATAATTATAGATTAGTTTCCAAAAATATTTTAAAGATTGAACTCAAAGTTAATTTAAATCAAATTGGATAAAAATAGCTGAAAGTAAAGAGGAGTAAAAATAATACAACCATTTCTTTATAAGTCAAATAAATATTTAATAAACAAAACCATAAATGGAATATAAATCTGTTACACATAAAATTAAACAGTGTTAGTGAATGATCTGCTTGGTGGCACATTTTGTGTTTCTGGTTTCTTCCATAAAGAACTCACCATCTGAAATATTCAAAATGATAATACATATATTTATGCCTTAAAAAAAATATAATAAAACTATTAACAGCTGTGAAAATAATAAGTAAAGATTCAAAATCTAAAATTTTTATATAAAATACATAAATAAAATAGATATATACATTTCCAACAGGGCTGATACACTTTAGCTAGGCCAAAAAAAAAAAAAAAAAAAAGAAAGAAAGAAAGAAAGCTGGTTGGTTATTGGTTTAAATCACTTTAAAAAGACTGGCTAAAAAAATTCAAAAAGTCGGCTTTTATTAAAATAGTAATTATTATTTTTTATTTTGATATGAAAAATGTTAAGTGATACATACAGCAGAAATATAATTATACTTCTATAACTGAAAAAAGAAAAGAAAATTGCTCAATGAATAGAATTCTAAATTACAATTATCGGGGAGGGGCGGGGGGAAAGCTATTAGAAAACTGATCTTGTTCAATACAATTTAAATTAATAACTATTATTCAGTAACAGTGATATAGGGAATAAAATTATCAATAATTCAGTCAGTTAAAAAATAAATAAATAAATAAATACACTTTTAAAAATTTTTTGCCTTTTCAGCTTTTAATTTATTTCTTAGTTTGTTCTGTTTGTTAGCGTTCAAGTATTTATCCCTAAGTTTGTATGTTTCTGCAATGTATCCAAATTCTTTTGTGCAAACATGTAAAAGAGGTAAACACACAATTTTGAAATAATCACAATACTGTTGAAAAATTATAAAACCTATACGAGTTTCATATCTTTTTGAGCAATTTAATGCACTTCAAGATATACAAAAATTGCATAGTTAAATTTTCTCATCATCTCAATGCTTTTTGTTACATTTTTAAAAAACAAATATATATATAAAGCATCTATTTTAAAAATGAAAGATGCTAATTTTTCAAAAAGTTATTAATAATTTTAAGTATATTTTTATGTTACTGTGTAACATACTACTATATAGTGGGTGATCAAGTTACACTGCTTGGAATGAAAATTGCCTCCACCACCATTTTTGCAAATTCTTATGTAAAATGACCTCTTGAATCTGAATATTATGGTCATTTTGCCCTATCAGGCTATCACCCACCGTTTTTTAGGGACGACCCCCTATTCTTATCTTTTCAGTAATTTTATAGCTATAAATTTGATTTTTAAGGAGGGGGGAGGATTATTTTAACTATTAAATATCTTCTAAAGGGCTACAGAGTTCGAAAATTCTAAAATATGAACATTTGCAGCAAGGAGAAAATTTAGGGAGGATTTGCTACTGAAATTACGTATTACATTTCTTATATTTTTTAATCTATAGATTAAATATAACATCAATAATTATTGATGTTATTTATTAAACATTATATATATATATATATATATAAATATATTTAAGCGTTAAATTATTTTTTATTCTCCAAATCAAATTCATGGACATAAAATTACCAAACAGAGATAAAAATTGAGGGGGGGGGGGTGATGTCCTGAGAAAACAGAGGGTGATGGGGCAAAATGGGGATCATATTTGGATTCAGGAGGTCATTTTACATAAGAATTAGCAGGAATGGTATCAGGGCTCGTAAAAAAAAATTTTTTTTTTGCAGCGTAGTGTTATTAGATATATTTTTTTTTTTTGGGGGGGGGGGGCATCTTTTCAATTTTCTAAACAAAAAAATACTTGACTAAATGGCCTGAAACTTCAGACATGCAAAGGACATTTAAAAACTCACATTTTCCACTATCAATTTAGTCGAAAATGCAATTAGGGGACCAACCATAGATTGAAGAAGAGTGCAAATACTTTGGATCACCCTGTATCATAAAAAGTTACAAATGACTTGTAATTTTAACACATTTGATAACAGGAGACTTGGCGTTGGAATATTAAAACCTGAATAAACTACTACGTCAGAAACACCAAAAGAAAAATATTTGCAATGATTACAGCTGTTTCGGTAGCCTTAAGCATACCGTCTTCATTGCAAAAAGAAACAGCTGTATGCATCGCAAATATTTTTCTTTTGGCATTTCTGACGTAGTAGTTTATTCGGGTTTTAATTTTAACACATTGTTGCACTTACTATGTACAATATTTATATGTTTTGTTGGGAATTGCACGATTATTTAGGCAGATATAACTTCAAAAGCTGATATATTTTCAAAAGACTATTCATTTTTTAGCAGGTTTTTTGGTTAAAACTAGAATGGATTTCCAAAAAACTTTACAAAACTCGCAGAAAAATTGACAAAACATTATTTTGAAACACAAAATTTATATGTATAATATTTGTTGAGATATGAGTATTTATAGTAAATATTTTTTTTTTCTGTGCATGTGCATAGAAAATTTTTTATTATAAAGGTTGAAAGCTAGATGTTATTGGCCAACTTATCAAAAGTTAATTTGAATAAAGTAAAAATTAAGCAAATTCTTGGCAAAAGAACGAGCTAGATTTTAGGTATTTTCAGAATTGAAATTGCATAAGGGGTTTTCCACATGCTGTGTATTTAATTTGAAGATCCAATTATTTCAACCACGCTGCAAAATTTCTTTTTTTTTTTTTTTTTTTTATGAAAAATCCCTTATGAATTCACAAATCTTAGTAAATAAATAAAAATATATTACAAGCGTATAAAAGATTTTTCACAAAAAAGAACTTTTGCAACACAGTTGAAACAATTGGATCTTCAAATTAAATACACAGCATGTGAAAAAACCTTTATGAAATTTCAAATCTGGAAAACATTTTAAAACCTAGCTCGTTCTTTTGCTGATAATTTGCTTAATTTTCACTTCATTCAAATGAACTTTTGACAAAAGTTACTTAATATAGCTAGCTTACAACCTATGTAATAAAAATTTTTCTATCTTTTGCACATGCATAGTAAAAATATATTTACTATAAATGCACAATAAAAGTATATTTACTATAATTATAACTCAGCAGATATTATACATGTGAATTTAATGTTTCAGAATAATGTTTATCTATTTTTTTTTTTTTTTTTTCAAATTTTCTACAAGTTTTGTAAAGTTTATGGAAATCTGTTCTAGTTATAAGCAAAAAACTTACCAAAAAAACTAATTTCTGAAAAAAAAAAAAAAAAAAAAATATCTGTCTAAGTTATAGTGCAATTTCCATAACAAAACATATAAATATTATACACAGTATGTGCAACAATGTGTTAAAATTACAAGTCATTTATAGTTTTTTATGATACAGGGTGGTCCAAAGTATTTGCACCCTTCTTCAACTTGTGATTAGTTCCCTAATTGCACTCTGGACTAAACTGATAGTGGAAAAAAGTGAGTTTTTTAAAGTTCTTTGCATATTTGAAGTTCTGGGCCATTTCATTCAGTGTTTTTTTAGAAAATCGAAAAAAAAAAAAAAAAAAAAAACCTAATAATTTAATCACCCACTTTATATAGGAGCAATATATATATTTTTTAATTTTTGTGAGAAATTGCTATTTTGCTTTCAGATAGAAACACCAAAGTATCCAAAGTAACTGGGACTGATTGTCATTCGAAAAATCAAAATTTTCGGTCAACTGAGAATGCTTCAATTTTAAAATTAAATACAGATATATACACTTTTTCTCATTAGGGGAGCAAGTGGTTAATAAAAAAAATATAGTAGCAAAATAGAAACAAAAATAAATCACATAGATTTTAATTTTTTGAAATTAAGTACCTTTCACATATTTCACAAGTGTTTGAAATAAAGTTTTGTTTGTCATACACAAGCAACATCTGCTAATTTTGCATACAAAGAAAGTACAAAAGAAAAAAAAAAAACTTTAAAAATGGACTTTTGTTGGCAATTTAGGAATTAGCCAATTTGTAATTTAACTTTTAGTAAGCAGAGTCAAATTACAGTGTCAGCATTAAGTTGAATTAAAATTGTAAAGTGTGAAAAAGGCAGAAATGACAAAAGTTTTAAAAGACATCCATCTTTATTAAATCTTTATTTAGTGCATAATAAAATAGCAAACCATATTAATAAATAAAAATAATTGATTTCAAATTTTAACAACTTTAGAAAATTTAACGTGATTAAATATCAAATTATATTGTCACGTAGATGTTGTGAAGAGCCAAAGTGAGCACTCAAAGTGAAATAACAAGCGTTGTTTATTAACAGAACAAACTTTTAACACAGCTATACTCGGCTGAGAACATACTCAAACTAAGGAACAAGTCGCTTAAATACAATATTCGAATATTCCAGAATACAAGATTAACATAAACAAGAATATTCTAGAAACTGCTAGAATAGGAAATTAAATATGCAAAGATAATTATAAGAATATAGTGACCCATTCTTGCCGTCAGGAGGCGGGCTGTTCTTCCACTGGAGATCGTCTGCCTTTTTTATGTTTATTGATTGGCAACATGTTTTTTTCTGATGATAAAAAGTTTTTTTTTTATGTTAAAAGAAGGATTGTGAATCCGCAAGGATATGGAAGAGCGTTCTTTTGACGCTCGACAGCTAATATTAAATGCTTGGCAGCTAATATTAAATATTGTGATAGCTGCAGATATTAATGAAACAATTATGTACATAAAATGTAAATAGTGCGTCTAATTAAACGTTTGTGTCGTGAAACATGAGCTGTGTTCATTTCAACTCTTTTGTGATTACTTAGAATAAGCCGGCGAAAAAGAACAAGACCTGTCGGGTAAGAAATATTTTATCCTCTTTCTTATGAAATTTATAAAACCTGACGGGACATTTAATGGCGCCCGAACAGGGACGCCGGTAGAAAAATTTGTTCTAAGTAATAAATTCTAATTTGTTCTAATGAATAAAGTATAGAAATAGAATATAATTTATTCTAATTGAAATATGATCTCATTTTTATGAGAAGATAACATTAAAAATTTGAAATACTTTTTGTAAGTATTATTGAGAATAATTTTGAAAACATAAAATGTATGTTTATTTTTGAACTGCTCATTTGATATTTGGAACAATATGAAGAATTTGTTTATGTTGAAGAAAATGTTAATACATATTCTATGAATGCATATTTTGATTTTACATTGATTTTGCATATTTCGATTTAATAAAGAAGATTATTATTTTATATGAAAATTGTTATTTTGAATCAAAGTGTTACGAAAATTGAATGTTTTTGTTCTCAAAACATTATTTAGAATTCTGATGTTTTCTTCCCAGAATTACTTTCGATTTCGGAATATTTTTTGTTCTCGTTTTATGAAGCTTTGATTTGAAGTGTTTGTTTATTATTTTATCAGTCTTTATTTGAATTATGGAAGCCGCAACTAAATTACGCGGTTCTTATCGAGGTACCTTTACAAAATTTACTGAAAAGGTAAAAAACCTTTTAGAAACTGAAACTTGTGACATCGATTCTTGTGCTGGGTTCTTAGCACAGTTACAAGAAAAATATTCCAGAGTTGAAACGCTTGATAAAGAAATTCTTCAAATTTTACAAGTTGATGAAAAATGTACTCAGACCATGTTGGATAGCGAAATCGAAAGTGCTGATAATTATAGTAGTACTTATATTGATTTAAAAACAAAACTTGAACGTAGAATAAATTTACCTTCGGATTTAAATTCAAGTGTACTTGAAAACGAAAGTAATTCTAAAAGAAGTTTTAAGTTACCAAAAATCGAATTACAAAAGTTTGATGGTAATTTAAAGGACTGGTTATCATTTTGGGGATTATTTAAGAAAATTCATGAAGATCCAAATATTTCGGAGGTAGATAAATTTCAGTATCTACTTCAATCTACTCAAAAGGGGTCTAGAGCCAGAGAAGTCGTAGAATCTTTTCCCGTAACAGCTGAGAACTATTCACAAGCGGTTGATTGTTTACATACAAGATTTGGCAGGGAAGATGTACTAATTGAAGTTTATGTTAGGGAATTATTAAGCCTTGTGCTAAGTAATACTGTAAATCAGGAACATAAATTACCAATTGTGAAGCTTTATGATAAATTAGAAACACAGTTACGATCTTTAAAAATGCTTGGTGTAACAAGCGATAAATATGCCTCAATGTTATACCCATTAGTTGAATCTTGTTTACCAATAGATCTTTTGCGTATTTGGGAAAGACACTTGAATTCTGTTTCTCTTAGTTCGGAAGATAAATCTTTTAATAAATTAGAAACTTTAATGCAGTTTTTACGTAATGAAATTCAAGGTGAAGAAAAAATTAATTTAGCGACAAGTGGATTTGGTTTTGAAAACAAACCCAAGAAATTTAACACAATGAAATCTAAAAATTTTCTAACACACAATAAAATTATTCCAACAGGTATGGAACTTTTAACCTCGTCCCAAGGTAAACAAAACCGAGAGCAAGAGTGCGTGTTCTGCGATAAGCCACATCTAAGTGCGGAATGTAGAAAAGTAGCAAACTTGACTTATGATCAAAGAAAACAAAATGTTATGAAACGGGGAGGCTGCTTTAAATGTTTAAAATTGAACCACATTTCTAGTTCGTGTAGAAGTAGATGTAACTGTGCGATTTGTGGGAAACCCCACCATACTCTTCTCTGTAAGAATGATCCGAAATCAGCTGCGCACGCACAAAGGGTTAAAAATGACAAGAATACTTCCGATCAAGATACAACATTATCAAATGTTTCATCAACTCCCAGTGTTTTGCTACAGACACTCGTGATTAATTTAAGAGGTGAAAACAGAATTTTAAAAATTCGGGCGATTATTGATTCCGCTTCCCAAAGGTCTTACATCTTAGAAAACACTGCAAAAAAGATTGGATACAAGCCAATAAGAAAAGAAAAACTGAAGCATTCCTTATTTGGTGGTTCGAACACGAATACTTTGACACACAATGTTTACAAAGCTTACCTTTCTGATGTCAGCGAAACTTATCGTTGCAATTTTGAAGTTTTGAGTCAGCCTACAATTTGTTTTACTATGCCACCGGTCACTCAAGAACTGTGTGAAGATGATTTATCAGGTACGGGGATATATTTAGAAGATTGCCTTAACCCCATAGAGCTCCTTATAGGTGCAGATGTAGCTGGCAAATTAATGACAGGAAAGCTGAAGAATCTGAAATCCGGCCTGACCGCTATTGAAACAAGGCTAGGTTGGACTGTTATGGGACGCACTAAGAAGTTTACTGAAGATACTGAAAACCTTGTAGTCACTTCGATGTTAGCTAGAGAAGTAAAAATTTCTGATCTGTGGGAACTAGATGTCCTAGGAATTAAGGATCCTGCAGAGAAACAGTCAAAGGAAGAACTTGAAGAAGCATCCAAAAATCATTTTGAGAAAACTCTAAGTAGAGATGATGACGGACGCTATGTTGTAAAATTACCATGGATAGAAGCACAGCAAGAACTCCCAGATAACAAAACAATTGCTGAACGAAGGCTAAAATCAACTGTGAGGACTCTGAAGAATAAGGGTCTTATTGAAGATTATGAAGAAGTTTTTTGTCAGTGGCTTGGTGAAGAAATAATTGAAGAAGTAAATACTGATGAATTCGAGAAGATAGATTGCCATCATCTGCCTCATAGAGCAGTTATAAAAGAGCATTCAACGACAACAATTCGTCCTGTTTTCGATGCTTCCGCAAAAGAAAAGAACAGTTACTCTTTGAACGATTGCCTAGCTAAAGGTCCAAACTACATGGAGTTGATTCCTAACATTTTGAATAAATTTCGTTTGAACAAGTATGGGGTAGTATCAGACATTCGCAAAGCATTTCTACAAATAAGAATAAATGAAGAAGATTGTGATTTTCTAAGATTTCTGTGGTGGGAGGGCGGTGATCCTAATAAAGTGAAGATTTACAGACATCGTCGAGTAGTATTTGGGGTAAACTGCAGCCCATTTCTTTTAGGAGCTACTCTAAATTTCCACCTAAGTAATGTTCCAGATTATTTGCAAGAGACTGCTTCTAAACTTAAAAGCTCTATGTATGTCGACAACTGTGTTACAAGTTGCAGTTCCGAAGAAGAAGTAGTTAATTTTATGGCACAATCTAAAGAAATCATGTCAGCGGGATGTTTTGATCTTAGAGGATGGATAGGTAATGGTCTACCACCAAGTGTGTACGGAATTCCTGAAGAAGATTTTCCAGAGACTGTCTCAGTTTTGGGCTTAAATTGGAATATTCTGGAAGATACTCTATACTGTAGTTTAAGGTTTGAAGAGTGCGAAAATGCAAATCTAAGTAAGCGATTTATCCTGTCCTTAGCAAGTAAGATTTTTGACCCCATTGGGTTTCTCTGTCCTGTCACTTTAATTGCAAAGATCATAATGCAAGAATGTTGGCGTAGGAAACTGCCCTGGGATGCCAAGCTACCAGATGACATCGAGAAAAAATTTCTGAAATGGGAAAATGCATTAAAATGCTTGGAAGGCATTAGAATCCCTAGAAGGATATTAGAAAATCATGCTCTAAATACAAATGTGTCATTCCATGTGTTTTGTGATGCATCAAGCCACGCTTATGCAACTTGTATATATATCAGAGAAGAAAATAATTTTCATGTGAGATGTCAATTGGTTCAAGCTCGTGCTCGAGTAGCACCCTTGAAATCAGTCTCCATACCGAGACTAGAATTATTAGCATGTTGTTTGGGTGTTAGATTAATGAATTCTATAAAAGGAGACTTCTGTGACAGCCAAGTTCAAACTTTCTATTGGTCTGACTCCATGAACGCATTGTTCTGGATAAAAAATCAAGAACCATGGGGAGTATTTGTGCTGAATCGTACCAGAGAAATAAGATCTTTGAGTCAACCCAACGACTGGAGATACGTCCCGGGTAACTTAAATCCAGCTGACCTTCCATCAAGAGGTTGCAATGCTGATGCTTTACTCAAATCCCTTTGGTGGGAGGGTCCGGAATTTTTGAAGACACCAACGAGTCAATGGCCGAGACAAGAAATCTCACCCGAAATACAGATTGTCAATTCAGAAAAAAAAAGGTCGATCATTTCTGCTCTAAGTACTGAAACTACTGAGAAGTTTTATGAGAGATACTCGTCTTACGTGAAATTATTAAGAGTTACGGCATGGATATACAGATTCATCTCGAATCTTCGAAATCATTCTAAACGAAATTCTGGGGATCTTACAAATAAAGAACTTAAACATGCTGAATTAATCCTGTTAAAGATGGTTCAAAGGGAAGACTTTCCTAAAGGAATAGATGATCGCTTACGAAAACTTCATCCCACCGTTGACAAAGATGGCCTTCTAAGGGTAAAGTCTCTTATACTTAGAAGTAAAGATAATACAGACTTTCGTTTGCCTATTATTTTACCAGGAAATCATTACATCGTGCAGAAATTGATAGAATGGAAACATAACGAATTAAACCACGCAGGAGTACAAATATTAATGAACCATCTCCGAGAAAAATATTGGATTCTCAGGTGCAGAAAGTCCATACGGCAAGTTACCTTACGTTGTATAAGATGCAAACGCTTCACCGTAAATTCTGTTCAGCCTGAAATCACCGCCTTGCCGGAAGACAGGATCAGAGATGCTGCTATCTTTGAAATTACCGGGGTTGATTTAGCCAGACCTTTGTACTTGAAAAATGATAAAAAATGTTGGATTGTGCTGTACACCTGCGCTGTTTACAGAGCGGTACATCTTGAATTATTAACATCATTATCCGCTGAAGCATTTTTGCAAACCCTGCGAAGATTTGTTGCGAGAAGGGGTCGACCTTCTGTAATATACAGCGATCGAGGCACAAATTTTTCAGGAGCTTCGAAGCTATTTACTGATCCTATACTTGCAAAAGTACGGAAGGAAGCCCTAGTACAGAACATAATATGGAAGTTTATCCCCCCAGCTTCACCATGGTGGGGTGGCTGGTGGGAACGCTTAATAGGCTGTACAAAGCAAATTTTGAGAAGAGTATTAGTACGAGCAGCTCTAGATTTTGAAGAACTTTACACAATTATATGTGATATCGAATGTTTGATGAATTCCAGACCATTAACTACTATTTCTGAGGATCCCAATGATTTAATTCCATTGACTCCGAGCATGTTTTTGCAAGGAATTAAAGAAACTGGTCTTCCTGACCTAGATAACTTCGAAAATGTGAATTTAAAAAGAAGACTTCGATATTTGCTAAAATTGAAGAAAGATTTACGGAAAAGATTCAGAATTGAATATCTAGGACAATTAAAAAATTCAAAGGGTATCGCTAAGACTGACAAAAAAATTGCTGTAGGAGACATAGTTCTCGTCGGTCATGATAATCAAAAAAGAATCAACTGGCCATTAGCCAGAGTTGTGGAAACTTATCCTGGTAAAGACGGAATAGTTCGAGTGGCAAAAATCAAGACAGGAAATGGGTTTTTGATACGCCCAGTTCAAAGACTTTATCCGTTAGAGATCTCTTCTGATGAATCTAGTGATTTTCGTGCAAAGTATGCTGCAAATGGAACTTTGATACCTACTCGTTCTACACCGAAAAGATGCCCTGATCCCTCTGAACTGTCTAGAACTGTTTCAAAGAATGTCAAGAAATCTGTTGAGATACCTGACGAAAAACCACGATTTACCAGGAGGGGTAGATCCATTAGAGCTCCAGATAGACTGAATTTATAATTGACTGATAGAACTTTATTTACCTTTTTTTTTTTTTTTTCCTTTTCTCTCTGTTCCTTTTCATTTTTGCTTGATATAATGTTTATTAATATGTCTTTTTTCTCTTTTTTAGTTTGATTTTGTACAAGATTGCCAGAATCAAAGGTGGGAGGATGACCCATTCTTGCCGTCAGGAGGCGGGCTGTTCTTCCACTGGAGATCGTCTGCCTTTTTTATGTTTATTGATTGGCAACATGTTTTTTTCTGATGATAAAAAGTTTTTTTTTTATGTTAAAAGAAGGATTGTGAATCCGCAAGGATATGGAAGAGCGTTCTTTTGACGCTCGACAGCTAATATTAAATGCTTGGCAGCTAATATTAAATATTGTGATAGCTGCAGATATTAATGAAACAATTATGTACATAAAATGTAAATAGTGCGTCTAATTAAACGTTTGTGTCGTGAAACATGAGCTGTGTTCATTTCAACTCTTTTGTGATTACTTAGAATAAGCCGGCGAAAAAGAACAAGACCTGTCGGGTAAGAAATATTTTATCCTCTTTCTTATGAAATTTATAAAACCTGACGGGACAATAGAATTATTTTTTTTAGAGTCTTTAAATCTACTTGCCCCCAGCCGGAATCTCACCGAAGCTGTCTGGGTGACAGTCCAAAGATATACCTCTATGCCACGGCGGCTGTACAGAAAGCTGACTTTGTGGCAATATTAACTGGTGACTTAAAACTTTTAAAATGAAATAGTGATAAGCACTATTAACTTTAACTTCACGAGAAACTTTATAAGAGAATAAACATTTTACTTAATTAATCAAATATAATCGGAAACCATACTCAAAAACATTTAACACTACTGAAGGAAATTATAGCCATGAATGAACATTAAAGAAATAGTCCTTTCACATTTTCATCATGTTGAAAGAAAATTCAAAATCCATCCAATGCACTTCTTGTAAAACAAACACTGTCAACAACTTGAATGCATACTTGAAATATAATCACAGTCTGCATGATGAAGAAGTAAACAGTCTTTTCAATCACTAGTCATAATTAACGTTAGCTAAACATACTTGCTAATTTTTAGAGAAGAAAAGATTTCACTTAAACTGATAAATTTGTATTACAATTCAAACATAATGATACACTTAATCCATACCTTAAACATAATAAAAACTAAAGACTAATAACTAACAGCTCAGAGCTCATCACTGCGAAGGAAAAAGAGAAGAGATTGACTGTAACAAGTCAACACAATTTACAGTTGCCAACCAGGTCCTACCAATCTTCTGATCTAACTTGAACTTTCTCCTACCACGTCCACAGCATGTGTACTAATTAGAGACTCGACACGATAAGAGACTGGATACTACCCGCTAGAGACCCTAAATAAAATAATAGGCCGGCGCATCACCGCCATTTTTTTGCCTCCGAAGAGAGCATGGATGTACTGGGGTAAGATGAGTTGTTAGGGTGATTTCTGTTTCTTTTACAAAATGTCGCCAAAACTCAAATACACAGTAATAGAAGGTCTGTAAACACTTTAAATAGACTGATTATAGCACTTTATCACTAAACAAACTTGGAAGTTTACTTAACTAAAATTATGAAATATAATAAAACAAGTTACTCTAAAGTAACGTAAGACGATAATTTTTTTTTTTTTTTTTTTTTAGTCGTTTGTTTATCAGAGAAACGCGCTGGGTACATGTGGCAACCCTAAGGCAACTAAATGCCTGATGCGCCAGCTCGTATATATAGGAGCCTTACTACCCGCTGGTCAATCCATCATTTTTGTTCAGGCTGTTATATATAATACCATTACACTATGAAAATGTCTTGAATGACTCTATGCATGGTTGTCTGAAGATCAACAAAACCATTTTCCTGTGTTTTTAATTAAAAGAAAAGTGTCAGGCTCTGGTAAAAGTATATTATGTTCAACGGTGATCGAGTGGTCATTGAATGAACATCTGTCATTTTTGTTCAATGTCCAATCTCTTTCTTTTGAGGGTCACTAGTATTAATATGAAGTTACTGTTAACTGGACACTGGGATGTCAACTAAGTAATTCAGCAATCTAAATGCATCATAAGTGCACGGTTACGTTGTCTTAATTTTCTTTTGTATATCAATGTTTTCGTTTAATCAAAACAAACAGCTATATGCTTCCAATTTAAATTTTATTTAACTCTGAGTAATGAACGGTAGTGAAAGGTAAATTAAAAATGAATTTTGAGTGAAACAAAATGACATATTTTGACCCATTAAAATATTTTTAATGTTTCACTTTAAATGTAAACAAAGCTATGCTGGTCATAATTGCATTTTACATCTACTGAGCATAAAATACAATTAGAGATAGCTTTCTAAGTAGAGTTAAGTAATTAATACCATGAGAAACAACATGGAGTAAAAGATTTAAGGCAGATTTTCTGAAAATTTCACACACAAAGAATGTGATGGTTAAAAAAAAAAAAAAAATTAATAAAGATGGATTTTAGTTAGCCAAGAGTTTCAGATAATAGAGGTTCTACTGTAATGGCTAATGTGATTTTGTGACAACTGTTTTCATTTGAGATATTTATTTTTAATAGCACAATAATACTTTTAACTATATTTCAAGAAATAAAAGCTAATTATGTAGCTTTTAATTCTTGAAATAATTTCTAAACTTTTATTTTTACAAATTTTTATGATTAAATGAGAAAATAAAACCAAAAATTTGGCATAAATAAAAGGCTTTTTTAAATGGTAAATCTTTGAAAAAATTTGACGTGCAAAAATGTAAGAATTAAAACATTTAGTTTTTCATGATAAAATTCAATAAACTTTTTTGTGGCTGTTAAGTTCTAGAAATATCACTATACATTATATTAATAAAAAAATATATATATATTTTTTTTTCATAGAAATTGAAATTAAAAAAGGTACATTTACAGATGAAATCTAATAAAACATGAACTAGTTTATTGATTTTCCAAAATAAGAAATCTTCATAATTTTGATTTTGTAGCAAAAATAAAACGAAAATACTTTAAGCATTTAAATTTAAAAAGTATCTAAAATTAAAAATAGCTTATAAAAGCATAGATAAATAAAGTACTCACACTTAAAACTATTACTTACATTTGAAATCATTTGTCGGCCCATTAAATTCGATACAGTTGAGAAGGCTCCAGATTCACTACCGCCACCTAGTTTGCATCTTAAATAACCATATAGATTAGCTCCATTCATTCCTAATGCAATCAGGACTACAACCTGCCAATAAATAAATAAATAAAATGTAGCACTTTTAATTCAGCATTTACTTAATGGAATTGAATATTTTTATACACATAAGTTAATTTCTAAAGATGTATTAAAGGTAAAATATGATGATAAAAAAACAGAAGTACTAGGATGATTTTTTTTTTTTTTTTTATTTTAATACACGCAAATAAATTCCAGAAAAATAAAATTACTAAATAAAATTTAATTTTAATTTTTAAAAATAGTTAGGAGGACTTTTTTTTTCCCTTTTCATTTTATTCGGCAATAAAGTTTAAAAGTTTTATGACTTTGAAAGTTTGACAGACATCTGCCTATCTGTAAAATTAAACGTGTAATATAAATGGAGATATATGCCTATATGACCACATAATCTGCCTATCTAACCACATAAATGTTAGAATTACATAATTTTTCTTTTTTTTTTTTGGAGGGGGGGGGGGGGGGAAATATTTTCAACGTTACCGTAAAAAATACATAACACAACTGAAAATACAACATCATACAAAAATAAATAAATAAACTGTTAAGTTATTTTATCATCTTTAGCAGTTTGTGGCTAAAAAAAAGTTTTAAAGTTTTCTGCAATTGAAAATAATAATAATGATGATAATAACAAAACTCCCAGCAATTACTGATAATGAACCCAAATATCTTTGTGTTGCCTTTAAGTAAAACCCTAATGTTAATCACATCACTTTCCATAGGAAACATCTTTTATTGCATACGAAAAATGTATATTGATTTTGCATGTTTAGCACAGTACAAAGATGTTGAAATGTGCTTATAAGAAATATCTCTCTTAGACTGTAACATATTGGAATTATTTTGTGAATCCATCTACAAAAACCAGTGTTGCTATACGTATGATTTTAAATTGTAAGTATTCTAAAATAAATTTGAAATTTTTGAAAAGTACATATCAATTTTATGAAATTTTAAAAATGTTTATTGAAATGAAAACTCAGACAAACAGACAGTCTGAAGTCATAAATACTGTTAAACTTTGATAGGAAATATTTTAAAATTCTCCAAACTATTCTTAAAGAATGAAGGACACTGAATTTTTTTTGACAAGAAGATTAATATAGCAACAGCCATTTTAATCTAAGTAGCACATCAAAAATATAAAAAAATTATAAAGTATTACAAAAAATAAAATAAATAAATAAAAAATTACATACATATATATATATATATATATATATATATATATATATATATATATTAAACCTAAATAGTAGTCATAAATGATTTATTTTTATAGAAAGTTTATAGAAAAAATCCAGTTTTAAAGATAGCAAATTTATTTCAGCAAGCACTATTTTAAACCTAGTAACCATTAAAAATATACACAGAATAGGAAGGATTCTTATATATAAACAAAAAGATGTCTGATAAAATTATTAGCAAAATAGTCTTTCCATTTTTATACAAAATAAATCCATCGCTAATATGGCGATAAAAATTCAAAAGCCGAAAATGGAGCTACATAATAAAGTTGTGTAGCACAATAATGTTTACCTATTTATTTATTTTTTTTATATACTAATTACTATGCTAATTTATCATACAAATAAATGAGCATCTGTGTGTGACTGCACTTGCACGCTGTCGAACAGAAATATTTGATTAATTCAAATTAATATTTAAATAAATAAATAAAAATAAAAATATGTTTAATGGGAAATATAGATTAGTTGTCTAAAATATGGCAGAAATAGCGCTCATAGCATATTGTTACAAGGGATTAAGTCTAAAATGGTGACAAAAATTCAAAAGTCGCCAAAGAGAACTATATCAAAGTTGTACTACGATCAGGTTTACAAACCATGAATTATATATAACCACAAAAATTGTTTCATGCAATAGATGTAGCTAATCATAGCCTACTGTAATACTTGGACTAAATTGCTGTTATTTTATGGTAGATCAGATAAAATAAACACAGGACATAACAAAAAAGCAAATATTATGTGCACCACGTATAGTGTTGTTCATATGTAACTGGGATTCAAATATAAAAGGGACACTTCAATTTTTTTAATACTATCTATTTCGAAACTGTTATCTATTAAGCACCTACAGTGGTGGACATAATTATAAGACACCTATCTAATTTGACAAATAGTGAAAGAAAAGATTCAGAACTTAAAAATGTTTTATCAAATACGTCAAAAACATAAATTTATTCTGTTATCATATATAATTATTTTATAATAATGATATTTTCATACAATTTAATACAAAAACTTAAAAACATAATGGACAAAATTATAAGACACCAACCGTTTTTTTTTCCAAATACAGTGGTCAACATAATTAGCAGACACTAATGGTCTAAAAGAAAATCCTCTAACATGGTTATTCAATATTTGGTGGAGCCGCCATTGTTTTTTATAACACGAAAGATGCAATTCTGCATTGAATCTATCAATTCTAACACAATATCGCAAGACAGTTCTTCCCAAGCACATTTTATAGCATTCTTTAGGTCTTCGGCACATATAAACTGCCTCCCATTTCAGTAAATCGCACAAGCTAAGATCCTCCACAAGTTTTCGATGGGATTTAAGTCTGGGGAGCGAGAAGGCCACGGGAGAACATTGATACTTTGCTCTGAAAGCCACTTTTTTGTTTCATGTGATGCATTATCGTGCTGGAAAGTGTAGTTTTCGCCACAAAGAAGTTCACCGTGTATGGCTAGTTGATCTTTAAGAAAATTCTTATACTTTTCAGAATTCATTCTTGAATGCACAAAACAATATCCGCTTTCCCTTGAGCCGAAAAGCCAGCCCAAACCATTACTGAGCCTCCATCCATTTGGCGGCTCATTAGTACATGAGGAGACTTCCGTAAATCATGCCAATAATATTGAAACTCATCAGGACCATCCAGGTTAAACCATCAGAAAATAACACAGAGTACCATTTGGAGGTCCAGGCCATAGTTTGTTTAGCAAAGTTTAGACGCTCCATTTTGTGCCAGCTTAGAAGTGGTGGTTTTTTCTTTAATTTTTTATATTTCACATAGGAAGCATTATGCAACACCCTGTGAATGGTTCTCCTTGAACAATTCAGTTTCAAAGCATTTTTAATGCCTGTAGTGGTCATCTTATTCTGTGTAGCAAGCGAAAGCACATGGCGTCTGTCTCTCGAGGACAAGCAAGGAGTACGTCCAGATCTTTTAATCACCGATCCACTAATTCCTCTTTTCAAAACATTTCTAATTGCACATCTAGAGCGTTTAATAACTTTTGAAATATTATTAATTGAACCCGCAGTTCCATTTAATCTTCAAATTTCACGAATTTCACTTTCTTTTAATTCTGTACCTCGTGGCATGTTTGTAAATGCGTGAAGTTGGTTATCGTCTGCTTTAGTTAACTGCTGATGTCATAACAGCGTGCAGAAAATTTGCATATTGC
Source organism: Salticus scenicus (assembly GCA_963930645.1). Lineage (NCBI taxonomy): Eukaryota > Metazoa > Arthropoda > Arachnida > Araneae > Salticidae > Salticus > Salticus scenicus. The sequence goes on along the minus strand of OZ005654.1, from coordinate 78,381,846 downwards.
ACATTATTTTTGAAAAAAAGCAGGTGTTTTAATTAAAATGTTAGGGTGTCTTATAATTTTGTCCATGGTATTTTTAATTTTTTTTTTTTATTAAACTCTATAAAAATATCATATCTGTAAAACAATTACATGTGATAACAGAATAAATTTATGTTTTTGATGCACTTGACAAAACATTTTTAAGCTCTGACTCTTTTCTTTAACTATTTGTCAAAGAAGATAGGTGTCTTATAATTATGTCCACCACTGTAAATGGAAGCCCAAGGCGCCGGAGTTTTAGCGGATGACCAAATCGCTGGCGAATGCAGCAGGGACGCGAGCTTTGGAGCAATTTCAGTATTTTGTTTTATTTTATTTTTATAAAGCTATATAGAAAAGAGTTTCCTTTAAATTTAGTGACCAGCGAAGCGGGCAAAGCCTGCTAGTTATAAAATAAAATAAAGCAGCAAAATGAATTAAAAAAAAAAAAAAAAAAAAAAAACTTTTATCTATAGAAAATTATTTTGATTTAATTTTGAATAATCACATATATGACAAAGAGACTTGTATTGATTTCAAAGCATTATTTACGGAACAACACAATCCTTTTGGGTACATTTAATTGTTATCTTGTAGAATTAATTTAAATTGTTAAATTTTATATAATATTAAATCAGCTATATAATATATATATATATACACATATACAGGGTGATCAATTTAAAAGAGTACACGTTGGATTTTCTTATTACCCTTAAATATGACGGATGTGGCAACTATTCTAACACTGAAGAATGATTGTTTGAACCTTGTTTAAGTGTGTGAGACAATTTCCAACACTGTTGGACTGTTACAATTTTATTTGTGAGGTAAAACAGAAATGGAGACGCACAATGTTATTTAATCCTGTGATAATTTTATTTATGAAAAACAAAATTTAATTCAAATTTTTTACATTATCATTCCTACATTACATTTACATTATCATTTTGGTTTTCCAAAGAAGTCTTGCAAACATTGATGAATTAAAACAGATCATAACTGAAGAAATCTCGTCAATAGCACCAACAATGCTGCGAAGTGTGTTAAAATACTTGGTTTGACGTGTTCATGTTTGCATTCATAATGGTGGCGAACATTTTCAACATTTTTTGTAAAGAATGATAATGTAAAAAATTTGAATTAAATTATGTTTTTCAAAAATAAAATTATCACAGGATTAAGTAACATGGTGCGTCTCCATTTCTGTTTTACCTCACAAATAAAGTTGTAACAATCCAACAGTGTTAGAAATTGTCTCCCACACTTAAACAAGGTTCAAAGAAAACAATTATACTTCAGTGTTAGAATAGTTGCCACACCCGTCAGATTTAAAGGCAATAAGAAAAACCAATGGGTACTCTTTTAAACTGATCACCCTGTGTATATATATATATGCATACACACACATATGCCAAATTTGAAACTAAATGAAGAATTTAAAAATTAAATATTACTATCATTTTAGTAATATTTAATTAGTGCTGACTCTAAAATAAATGGGGCACCGGGGGATAATTCAATAAAAAGGGCATTATTTGCACTCTTCTATGTTGTGATTTTTGTATGTGAAAAAAGTGAATAACCAATTTTATGTGTATATATGTAGGCTATATATATGCATTTGTTCTTCCAGGAAGGCTGTAAAACTATTGCTAGAAGGTTATATGTCAGGAAGAGGCCTCTGAACATTTAAAATCTTAAAAAGGGCCACTTGGTACTAAAATCTTTTTAAAAGGGCTGCCGAGTGGAGCACCCTGCCAATATAGCCTAGAGTCAGCAATATTAATTTTTAATATTCCTGTTTATAATTAGCAATATTAATTTTCTATTACTTTAATTCTGTACCCCGGAGGTAAATGACACCCTGTATATTTTGTGAAAAAAGTTAGCATCATGTTCTTGATGTGCATATTTTGCTTTATATAGAAGCATTAAATACTATGTTGAGTTACTATAAAAGAGATAGGATAGAAGAATATTAAAAAAATGTCCATTTTCTTTTCATTTATGACAAATGTCATTAATTAATTTTGTTATAACATTACAGTAAAGTCTCGTACAACACAGGCACAATTTTATTTTTTTAACACCACTAATTTTATACCAAAGCAACTACTTTATACAAAAACTAAATTGAGTGTATGAACCGATAGATTGGTACACTAAAAATTTAATGGTGTTATAATTGTTTTATTTATTTGTCATCTCGGCACCGCATTGTACGAGACTTCACTGTATTCCTAAAAAAATTCATTTTTGTGACATGGTGTCCTTTACCTCTGGGATACAGAATTACAATTATTTCTATTTTTGATACTTCAAGTATGAAATGTGAATATATATGGAATTAAAGATCTGTAATAAGATATTTTTCTTGTTAATTCAGTAAAGTTTAAAACTATAATAATTTGAGTGAAATATTTTACAAATTATGCTGAATCATACAGATACACAAAATAAAATAGATAGAAAAACTGTATTATTTTGCAAATTCTAAACTAGAAAAGAAAATGAATACACATCAAACTAGTCTTCAAACAATATTATTCGTAAATGATATTATTTTTATTTATTTATTTATTTTGCATCTTTGATCATTTTTTGTAGAAATCAGCAAGTCAAATATAAGTTTCTAAAACTTGAATTTATACATAAAAAGACTATTATTACTATTAGATGTACCAGACAGTCCCATCGTTTCAAATTCATAAAATTGCACTGTACTTTTTTTTTTTCTTAACAATACTTATATGATACTTTACCAAATACCTTCTTAAAAGTTATATAAATGCTGTCCAGGGAAAATTTCCGGTGTCAGGTTTTAAAGATAAAATGACAGAATTTTGTGTTACACCTAATACAATGAAAAATTTTAATTACCATTTATATCACAATTCTTATGTCCTTTTATTTTCGTAATCTGACCAATATTGATTACGAATAACCAAATAATATTTCTATAATAATATTTTTAAAAAAAATAAATAAATAAATAAAAAAAGATATTAAAAAAGATTTGATACTATAGCTTATCAATAATATTTCCTTAGGATTCTTCAAATTGAAAAATCCAATGATTTTCAAGAAATTTATGCAAATTTCAAGTACTTTTGGCAGACTTTTGAAAATGAAATTTAATTACTTTTCAATGTTTTTGAAGATCATGTTAACTACCTTAAAAATATAAATATATGTTTCCTGTAATCATTACCAAGGTCTAATTGAATTATTATGTAAATAGAGTATTACATACCTACCAAACTTTCAACTTTAAAAAAAAGTAGATTTTATTAATGACATTTTTTAGCAATAAAGTTTTATGTAAATACAGAGAATTTATATACATATAAATTGTCTATATATGTGTGTGTGTGAATTTAGAAAAAATTGTCAATAAATAGTAATGTTCTTTAAATAAATCACTTATCTTTCGGATGAAAACAAATAAAATATTGCCAATGATATTTAATTAAAGACTATATTTTACATTTATTACAGATTTCACTTTATAAGAAAAGAATAATCAAGTTGTTGCTATAGCAGTTTTAACCCTTTGTATCCCACCGGGAGTTTAAAGTCCCATAACAAAAATTGCTCAATATAGCCGAAATTTACTACAGGATTTCATTGGGACTTCAAAGGCCCTATAGTTAAAGCTTTCCCTATAGTTAAGCTATAGTTTAAGCTAAATTTGATATGAGATGTTTCTCCTGCATAAAGAAATATAATAAAAAAGTTTCAAACTATTTTTCCAAAAATAAGGTAATCTGGGATATAAAGAGTTAAATTAATTTTTCACTGTATTTAAAAATTAAAATGTTTTGTAGATTTTTATCAGATAATGAGGATCAATTTTTTTTATTTTCTTAGCTGACTGAAAATAGGATCACAATGAGTACTACCATATTGGCCAATATAGTTTGAAAAAATCAAGTACATTCCTGTCCAGACCCTTAAATTAACTAAAAATTTATATATATGATTTGGATTTAAAATAAATACATATATTTTAGATACAAAAGCATTTAAATTCCTCAAAAAAATTGAGATAGTATTAAAATTAATATTGTTATTTTTTTACATATACATTTACAATAAACTTTGTACTATTTGTACATTATCCTGGATATTTTTCTTGATATATTTACAAGAAATTGCCAAATTTTAGGATTTTTTTTTTTTTTTTTTTTTTTAAATTTATATAAGATTGTGAAAAGCAGTAGATTTTTAACAAAAATGAGTAGTCTACTGCTAAAAACAGTAGATTTGGCAGGTATGGTATTATATCAAAATCAAATACCTTATATCACACTCTATGCTGAGACATTCTTTCATACAAGTTAAACTTGAACTTCATCAATTATTTAATGCTCTGTCAGAGTTTAATAAGAAATATACATAAAAATGAGAATAGAAAAATTATAAAATATAGAATCAAAGCAAAAAATAAATGTACACGGCGATTCCTTGTAACAGGAGAGTATCAATGGGCATAAAAGAGAGAGGCGAGAAAGAAAAAATATACATATTCCTATAAAGCCTAACAAGAATATTTTCCAAATAATCAGAGATCAGATAAAGATGAAAGTAATAGTATGAAAATATCAGAACCTCCATATTTTGAAATATTATGTATAGACATATTACCATTATAATAATAAATGCAATACAACTAAAGAAAACTATTATTTTTTGATATATCAACCGCTGTGTAGTATTGCCTTCAATTATCAACTCATAATTTAAAAAGATAAATTAGTCTGGTGTGATCATGAAAAATAATAATTACTTTATCTGATTTTTTTCCTTCAAATATAAGATTAAATTAGAAGAGTTAATTATTTTATTTAATTATTGAGAAATAGATAAATGTCATGTTTACATTTTCAATAAATATAGAAATTATTTTGTTTCATAAATAGATAAGCTGCTACACTTCATAATATCTTTACAGCTTTCTGTTTGATAATTTTACTTTCTCCATAAGGTAGAGAAAGTATTGTTTTTGGGTCAAATTTTCAAAAGTAAGTTTTTGTTAATTTACATGTTTTGAGGTCCCCTGAATCCAAAAATCATGTTTTTAGTGAATTGTCTGTGTGTGTTATCAGCATATCTAAAGAACAAACAGTAGCAGAAAGTCCAAACTTGGTATTCTAAATGTGTATGATATAGGGATGTTACACTAAACTTTTTGTTGAGATCAAGCAAATGGTTCGTGTACAGGGACACTCAAGATAATTCAAATGCATTACGTCTATGGGGGAAATTTCAGGTAAATAGAGTTTAACATCTATAGACTGCACTAAACCAAATGAAACAAATATATATTTTTTATATGCATAAAAACATGTCTCCTGTAGAATATGGTAAGGAAATCATTTACTGTTCGTTTATAGGGCTACACAAAAGAACTAGATAAAAGTGCAACAATAGTTGTAAATTGATGGAAGTGTATTTCAGGCTGGGCCATGTATTATTACTATAGGATTATATTTATGTGCACCATGTGATCTGTACATAATCTTTGAAAGATATACAGGGCTCCAAATATTTAAGCAATAACATTATTTTTTGTTGTCAGTGATGTGCTTTAGTATAATATTTTACCATTTCCAGGAAAGCTGTTCAGGAATTAAAATGAATTCTTCATAGAGATATGGTAAATAATGTATGTTTTTAAGCTAAATATTCATCGCTTGTTTTTTGTATATTTACATGTTTTGAGGCTTCCTGATTACTGTAGTCATGTTTTTTAATGTTTGATCTTTGTCTGTGTCTCTTAGAATGACTTGAAAACGAAAAATTTTAGGAGATCCAAATGTTGTATTTTGAAGTTAATATAAGTTTGTTGCTGGAAAAGTTTGATCAAGATTAATAAGTTTCAAGGAATGGTGCGTAATCTCCAACTTGTATTTACAGTATTAAATTTCAGGGTAAGAGAATGGTTGTGTGAGTGACATATCAGGTTATTCATTAAATCATCACATAATTATTATTACAAAATAATTCTACTTAAGAAATCAAAACATATTTCAGTTACAGCAGGTATCTATTACAGTCGGTTACAGCAGGAATTTGTTTGTAACGCCAATTGAAAACCAAATCAGTCTTGTATTCCAGTTACTTTTATATTTAAATATATGTTTAAAATTAAACTTCTTTTTTTTCTTTTTCAAAACTTTAATAGGCTTGCTTATAAATTTTGCCTCTCTTTGCATGAGCCTCAGAGGCTTAAGTATAAATTCAGTCCTTGCTGTTCCATTACTACATGAATATAGCAGCATTTCGAAGTTTCATATGATCGTTGTCTGGTTCAGATGATCAATCATCCAAATATAGTCTATATAGTATGTTTCAAACCAGTATAGAAAAATCTGTAATGGATCAGACTAGCTCAGAAAGTATTCTTATTATCGATGAAAATACTAATCATTTTTCAGTTTAGTTACCTTCTAAATTGGAGTTTCTTTTTCAAATTATTAAATACCACCACCATTCAAAGATTTAATCAACTATAAAATTTCAACCATTTCATCGGCCATCCCGTGATAACTCAGGGGAAACGCCTTCCACATACTACAGTGGCCGGTGAAGTGGTTAATGCAAGCCCAGATCTCATAGGTCTAAGCCTAATTTTATTGAGTACAATAGACCTTTGGTCGTTGTGCCTTAGCTCTCAGTGTCTTGCTGAGGGCTGCCCTCCATATCAAGTCATGAAACAAGCCTAAATCTGCCTGTGATCAGGAATATACAAAATATAACATGAAGATAATGAAAACAAAGGATATTACATAGGAATAATAAAAAAAAAAGAAAAATGAGGGAAAGAATCAAAGAGGATAAATGTGTCTGTTGATAACTAAAAGAATCACTCACATTATCTAAATTAACAAAGAAAAAGAAATAAAAACCAATTTTGAAAATATGTCAAAAAAAAAAAAAAAGATAACACAAAATATATGCAGGTAACAGAGAAGCCAGTGAAATCCTCCAGTGTAAAAACAGCTAAAACTTTATAAAGTACAGAACCATGGATAAAGGTTACAGTAAAATGATATGTGAGGGAAAATGAGCAAAAAAATAGTTGGTTGGTTGGTTGATTGCCGTTTAGTGGCGCAAGGTCCACAATGGGACATACTGCGCCAAACAAAAGTATAAGAATAAAGACTAGCCTCTGGATGGGTTTTATCCATCCAGATGGTCAGTAAACAACACAATGAAAGTTAAAACAATAGGTAAAATAATAAAATATAAAAAGACAATTAAAAATAAAAGAGAACAGCGTATATAGTGTATAAAATAAAATGATGTAAAAAGTTATGAACAGTGTAGATGATAAAAACATAAGTAAAATTATATGAACAGTGTGTATATTAAAAAAATGAACAGTGTAAAATATAAAATCACAGTGTATATACTAAAAAGATAAACAGTGTAAAATATAAAATCATATGTAGTAATGAAATCCAGCATCTTTTAAAAAATTTGTCAAATGATGATGTGGATTGATACCTAAAAGGTTTGTCAGACATGGTGATGATGAATTAAAATATCTCCTATATAAATGTCTTAGGCAAGGGCAATCTGTGAGTACATGGCGAATGGTAAGTATATCATAGTGGCAGTTGGGACAAGTAGGCTGCTGCTGCCCAAGTAGTAAGTATTTATGAGTTAGTCTGGAATGGCCAATTCTCAGACGAGTTACGATAACATCATATTTTCTAGGACTGAGGGTAGGCCAAATGGCAATCTGAGGTTTAATTTCTTGTAATTTGTTATTGTTTTGAGTGTTCCATTCCCTTTGCCATATATTTCTGATAAAGTTTCTAAGTGTATGCTTAATGTCATCATAAGGAACAGGGCTGTTTAAGAAAATTGATGCCTGCCTTGCGGCTTTGTCTGCTGCTTCATTGCCTTTGATGCCTACATGTCCAGGTACCCAACAGAATAAAATGTCGAATCCCTTTTTCTTAAGGTCGTTATAAGTTTTCAGAATCGAGATAAAAGATGGGTTGCAAGAAATAGATGAAAGTGAGTCGAGAACACTCTTCGAGTCTGTGTAAATTATGAAATTTCTACTTTGATGAGATGAAATAATGTTAAGAGCAACCTCAACGGCAAAAAACTCTGCAGAGAAGATGGAGAACGAGTTAGGGAGTTGATAGCTATAAGTGGTGTTACCAATGACAATACCACAGCCGACTTTAATACTAGTCTTGGAGCCGTCAGTAAATATTTCGACATAGTTCTTATAATGAGAGCGATGAGAGGTGTAAAGGGCATGAAAAATAGAAGCATCTGTATTAGATTTGTCAAATCCATTAAATGGATTAAGACAAGAAATGACCTGGAAGTTCCAAGGTGTCATGTTTATAAGAGATCGAGAACGGACTTTGGTATGAATATGAGAGGTGCCAGCAAGAAAGTTCTTAATTCTAAGAGCAAAATGAGGGATGCAAGATGGGCGATTCACATAAAGATTATGATCGTTACTATTTATATGAGAATGAAGTGGATGATTAGGGTGTGAAAGGATGCGATAGTACAATTCCAGTGAAAGTCTTTGTCTAATATCAGTGAGAGAAGGCTCCACACAGTCAGCATATAAACTAAGGACTGGAGTCGTGCGGAAAGCACCTGAGCAAATTCTGAGTGCACTATGATGTGTTGTGTTGTGTCAAGTTTTTTAATATAAGAGTGAGGGGCTGAACCATAAACCTGGCATGCATAATCAAGTTTGGAGCGAATAGTAGCACGATAAATTTTGAGTGAAGATGGGCGGTCTGCTCCCCAAGAAGTGTTAGAAAGCACTTTTAAAATATGAAGTGCTCTGTCACATTTAGTTCTCAAGTGCAAAATATGTGGCATAAAGTTCAGTTTTCTGTCGAAAAAAACACCTAGAAATCGAGCAGTGTCAACAACTGAAATTGGCCGGTTGTTTATTAAAATCTCTGGATCAGGATGAAGACCTCGTTTACGACAAAAATGCACACATTGTGTTCTGTCAGTAGAAAATTTAAAACCATTTTTATTTGTCCAATTAATTATGTTTTTTATAGCAAGTTGTAATTGACGTTCTATGAAACGCATGTCATTTCCCTGGCAAGAAACTTGCAGGTCGTCTACATATAAACTCCCATGGACACTTGGAGGCAATTGTTTAAGAATATTGTTTATTTTTAAAGAAAAAAGCGTAACACTCAAAACACTGCCTTGAGGCACACCTTCCTCTTGAAAATAAAAATCTGAGTAAACTGATCCTATACAAATTTGAAAGCGTCTGACTCTTCAAAAATTTTGAATGAAAATGGGGAGATTTCCTCTAAAGTCCAAATTAAAAAGATCTTTTAAAATACCATATCGCCATGTCTTGTCATAAGCTTTTTCTATATCGAAAAAAATTGACACCAAATGGTTACGTCTCACATTAGCTTTGCGGATATGTCTCTAATAATAAAATATTGTCAACCGTAGAACGGCCTCGTTGGAAACCACTTTGCCATGGAGAAATCAAATTATTTTTTTCAAGAATAAAAACCAATCTAGTATTAACCATTTTTTCTAGTAGTTTACATAGACAGCTTGTAAGAGTGATGGGCCTGTAATTCTTTGGGTCAGTAGCATCTTTACCTGGTTTAGAAAAAAGAATAACAATAGCATCGTGCCAAGCAACAGGGAAAATATTTTCAGTCCAGATCCTATTGTAAAGATGGAGGAGATTTTTAAGAGACAGTTTTGATAAATGTTTAATCATAATATAGGTAACACCATCGTGTCCAGGAGCAGAGTTACGGCAATTTTTTAAACTGTTTTTTAACTCATTTTCAGAAAAAGGACTATTGTACTCTGGTGAAGAACGGGAGTGAAAATTAATTGTTGAACGTTCAGAATTATGTTTATATGACAAAAAAGGTTCGGAGTAGGAATTAGAGCTGGATATGTCAGATAAAGATCTACCAATGGTGTCTGCTATATTTTTAGTAGAAGTTATAGTTTGGCCATTATATTTTAAAAAAGAAATACTTTGATTAGAATAAATTCCCATTGCTTTCTTGACACGATGCCAAAGTTGTTTGCTGCTAATATTGGAGGTAATGCTGGAAACATATTTAACCCAGGAATCCTTTTGTGATTTTCTACGAATTCTTCGAGCATTTGCTCTTGCTTTCTTGAATGCAATGTAGTTGGCAGTCGTATGGTACCGCCTAAAAATCCCCCATGCTTTTTGTTGCTTTCTTTTTGCAGCATTACATTCTTCATTCCACCAAGCCACCAGGGCTTTGAGTGTTTATTGTGGCAGCCAGAAGATTTTGGAATAGAAATGTTAGCAGAGTTTATGATACAATTAGACACATCAGTAACAGCCTTGTTAATATCACTTCCAATCATGTCATGCATAATTACAGCATTAGTAGTGAAGGCAGTCCAATCGGCCTTGTCATAAATATAATGCGGGTTTCCAGGTTGACGTTCATTAAAATTATAAAATGATAAAAATAGGGGAAAATGATCACTATTATGTAGATTGTTACTTATTAAGAAATTAAAATATGGATACAGAGTGGATGAGCAAATGGCTAGGTCTATTGCATGGAAAGTTCTGGAAGGTTCATGAAAGTATGTATTGTCACCATTATTTAAAATACATAGATTATTATCTGTGACAAAATCCTCAATAACCTGGCCACGCTGATTAGTGTCGGGACTACCCGAAAGTGGATTGTGCCCATTAAAGTCACCAAGAAAGACAAAAGGAGTTGGCAACTGCAAAACAAGGTTATTGAGATCATGGGGATTGAGAGTCATATTTGGGGGTACATAGATATTGCAAACAGTGACAAGCATGTGAATATGGACCTGGACTGCTACAGCTTGGATATTAGTATTTAAAGAAATATTACTGTGAGGTACATTATTAGAAATAAGAAGAGCTACACCACCTGTAGCCCTGTCAGAATGAATAAAGTCTTTTCTAAAACAGTTATAGCCACGAATTTTTACATTATCATTTTGTCTTAAGTAGGTCTCTTGAAAGGCAAAGCAAATGGGTCGATGATCAGAAATTATCTCTCTGATTTCATCTCGTTTATTTGTAAAACCTCGGCAATTCCATGAAATGAAATTAGTCATTATGATTTTTTGTTTTAGATTAAAACATCCACGTCATTATCCTCTGATGCGGTAGACATACCTTCCCCATCAGAAGGTTGAAGGGTTATTAAGTCCTGTTGTTTAGTAAGATTTATTTTTTTTGTTTTGTTTGAAATTGGAGTGGGCAATTTTGCAATTCTCTTTTTCTTAATGATATGGGGACGCAAGGGTGAATTAGAATTTTTTAGGGAGACTGAGGAATGTCCCCTGTCAGACAGAACAGTTTTTGGTACTGATGGAGATTTTTTAGAATTTGTTGGTTTAGATAAAGAAGACTGTGTGGAGGTAGATGTCTGACTTGGTTTGGTTTGTAGATTTGAGGAATTGATTTGAACTGTTGGAATAGTATTAGAAGGCTGCGTGGAATTTGAAGCCTGAATAGGCTTAAGTTGCATTTTTGGAGAATTACTTAAAACAGTTTCAACCGGAGAGCTAGTATTGTTTAGAGAGGCAGTTTGTGTAGCTATTGTTCTAGAAGTTTTTTTGGTGGAAGTAGCAGCAGCATATGATTTTCCAATAATAGGTGTTCTCGAATCAACAATTTTTTTAGCTTCATAATACGAAATGTTTTCTTTTGTTCTTATAGTCTGAATCTCTTTTTCACTTTTCCACTTCTCACAGGATTTAGAGTATGCTGGATGGTCTTTTTTACAATTTATGCAGCAGACTGGTTCTTCACAGTTTTGACTATCATGGCCCACTGCACTGCAGCGAGCACATGTGAGATTTCCACGGCAGGCGGTTTTGGGGTGGCCAAAGCGTTGACAATTGAAACAACGTAAAGGATTTGGGATGTACGGTCTGATTTTACATTCTAGATAACCTGCTTTAATTGAGCGTGGGAGAGTAGGTGAATCAAAGGTCAGTATTAAGTGTTTAGTAGGTATCTGTCTATTGTCACGGTAAATAGATATGCGACGGACTGCAATTACTTTCTGTTCTTTAAGATTTTCTAGAATTTCAGAATCGGGGACATATTGCAAATCGGCTTCAGATATTACTCCATGGCTTGTGTTTAGTGTTCGGTGTAAGGTTGTAGTAACTGGAATATTGCCAAGTTGTGTACAGAGTTTTAAATTTTTCCCTTGCTTATGATTTAGAACTTCAATTAAAAGCTCACCAGTGCGAAGTTTCTTGATAGATTTTGGTTCACCTGCAATTGATTGTATCGCTTTCTGGATTAAGAACGGGGAAGTTTTTGAAAAGTCTCCCTCAGTCCTTTTGATAACAAAAAAACGTGCATCAGAACCATCCACAAAAATATTATTCTCACTAATAGTCAAAGAAAATTCTTCCATTCTTTCTGCCCATGAATTAGCATTTGAGCATTTAATAGCTTGGCCCAAGCCAGACGCATTATTCGTATTACCTTTAGTTGTCGCCATATTGAGATAAGAAAAAAGGGTCGAGGGTTTCCTTAGTCCCACAAGTCAGCCCGTTTCTTGAACAGACGTAAAAGCAAAGGGTTTTCAGAATCGCTCCCTGGGACACCCATAACCACTCACCAGCTACCAGACCGTCGACCCAGATTGGGAATCACATGTGGTAGTCGTGTTAGTCCGGTGTTTCTCGTTCGAGTAGTCACCGTTGTCTCACCTTCACCAAGGGCACCAGTCTCCCAAAGTGCTTTCAAGGCTAGACTACCGTGAGACCCTCACCAAATCGCCAATCCAATAACCAGCACCACATCTACACCGGTCTCAGCTTGGTTACTGTATTAGAAATTATTTATTTTTAGTAGAACCAATAAGAACAAGACCAAAAAATAAACGTGAGTAAAAACAAACAGGGTAAGTAGAAACAAAGAAGGTGGGTAAAACAAGGTAAGTTGTTTCATTTTTTTGTAAGTTTTTCAAATTTTTTATTTTTTTTCTACAAGAACAATAAACAAGAACAAGTACCAAGAGCTTATTGGCAGTAAAAACCAAAAATACAAGGACAAAAAAAGCAAGAAAAAATGCCTAAAACTTAATAGAAAAAATAAATAAATAAAATAAATAAATAAAAATAAAAACAAAATTAAAAGAAATAAAATAAAGGAAGGTAGAAGGACAAAAAGAAAAAAAAAAGGAGAGAAAGAAAGATCACTCGGGCCCGGGGTGCGTGACTCCCCCTGAATACCTGAAGAAGGTACCCCCCTGGGGGGAGCAAAAAAATAGAAAGCAGAACATGGGAAAAAATTGACAGAACATTTCAGGACTGATACAGTCCAACATTCATTTGGACTAAAGTACATCTCAACATAAAATATGATATAATGTATTTCTTTTTGATAAAAGTGTTTTGGAAAACACACTATTTACCAAAAAGAATAACTGGAGTGTTTTAAAAAACATCCCAAACTTAGTAAATATGCAAGTAACTATATTGTATCAGGTTGTAATAAATAAAAATAAATGCACAATACATTTACAAGTTTCTGTAAGCTAAAAAATGGAAAAAAAAAAAAAAAACTTATTTACTTACAAACCATCTGACATTTAATCTGAAAAAACTGACAAACAATAGTAAGAACCACACAACAGGCGTGAGAACCAAGGCTAACCAGAATAACTGAGCTTCTGCAGTATCAGTTAAAGCAGATTCATCAACCTAATGAAAAAAAAAAAAGTCTTAGAAAAAGTCAAAGCATAAATTAGTTTTAGAAAACATTTATATCAAAATTTAACATAAAACAATTAAACAAATGGTGAAATTAAAGCATCAAAATAAATGTTTTCAACTGCTCATGCTACTATAAACACTATTGGCATTAATATATATATATATTTTGCAGGCTGTTAATTAAAAAATTTGGTTTCTTTAAATATGTGTACTTCATCCCCTAATATTTTTTTTTTCACCTTTCTGAGCTTCACCTACATATATATATATATTTTTTTTCATTCTTATTGGTCTTTGTGGCTTCAGTGATCTTGTATCTGTTGCTTGGCATTTACTACGTTTAATAATTCATTATTATATATATATATATATATATATTGGGTTGTTTGATAAATAATGTCGTTTTTTAAAACCTTCACTCCTAAAAACCAAGGCTTTTTCGAACGTGGAATTTTTCAACTTACCGAAAGGCAAAATGTCATCCAACAAAATGGTCAATATATCATTGATTAATGTTTGTTGTTAATATAAATAAATTCACTTTGAAAAACATGAATAATAATAATAAAAAAAAAAAAAAATGACATTTATCGAACAACCCAATATATATATATATATATATAATAAAGATGATCTATTAAGCATAGTAGAAGCCAAGCAACAGATACAAGATCACTGAAACACCAATGACCAATAAGATTAAAAAAAAATATATATATATATCAGTGGATGAAATACACTAATGTAAAGAAACCAGATCCATTAATTAACAGCCTGCAAAACAAACAAATCAATAAAGTAAAACAACAAATCTTAACTTAAAACCATAAACTTATCAAATTTAATGAAAAAATAACCTAAGAAACACAAGATAGGAAGGAAGGGGGTGGATTTATTTCCAAAACATAAAACAAATATTATGATGAAAATAAGACAATTATTAGACAAACAGATAAAAATAATCATTTGGACCAGAAGCACTCAATCTTTTTGTATCAGCCAATCAATAAAAATATACAATCTTTTCACATATCACCTGGATTAGATTTAAACCCCTGAAATCAGATGTAGCCTCTGAAAACAAACACCCTGTTTTCAATACTTCCCATTCCTTAAGACTGTCCTATATCAGTCAGCGTCAAGATCATCAAAACCCTTAGTTTGCCTATGAAAAAATTTGCCTCATTATTACTCATTACATAATGCACATTTTAAAATTTTCTTTTCATATTCCAGAAATTGACTTTATCAAACCAGTCATTACTTTCTAAAAATTGGCTTTTTTTTTTTCGAATTTATTTTAAAACTGTAAAATAGAAAATTTCACTCAGTAAATTTTTACATGTTACAACTTCAAAATAAAATATTACACAAACACACACATACAGAAAAAAAAAGTCAATTTTTAGAAAAAAAAAGAAAATGAAATTTATTGATATGTATTATTTAATGAATATTAATGCCACAAATTTCCCCATACATTAACATGGGATTTGGATGACCTTGGAACTCATAGATAAAAAGCCTTCAATTTCTACAAACGTATAAAAAGGCAATGCATAACTAATAACATTTTTAAAAAATGAAGTAAAATAATGTATTACATTAAAAGACTAGGTGCTTGTTAAATAAATCTAAAGGGGGGAATAAAAAATAGAATACTAGAATGATGATGATAATAATAATAAATAAAATGAAAGTGAAAAAGTAGACAGCTGTTTTGGTGAAATGATCATACACATTTACCTTTACACAGTTCAGCTAGTTTTTTGTCTAAGCTGCTTGAACTCTTGACTGATAACTCTATTTATAGTTTTAAGTCTACGTTTCGGTTTTTAGCCAATTTTAGAGAACTTCAAATTCTGACACATTAAGCTTTCATTTCTTTGAATGTTGTTTCTCTGATTACATTGATACCAGTTGAGTTTGTAAAATTATAAAAGCAAAATGATTAAAAATTTGGTTATTGTTACTGGTTATTTTTTAAGGAAGAGGGGGAAAGAAGCTATTGTTTAAAAGAAAGAATTCAGGATATTTACATCATTGTTACGTGTTATTGTTAGTTTCCCTTTCTCAAGCAACAGCTTAAACCGAACTGAATATTTTACTAAAAATCTAAAAGAAATTAAACCCTAACAATAGTAATCTTCGATATAGTAAATTTATTCAATAGACATGAAAGAAACTAATGAAATAATTAACACAAAATTAAAAAGAAAAATATAGTTGACAAAAATATAATTATCACTTTAATTTCAGATACTAATCTAATCATAAATATTTTTTTCTTTTTTTTTTAAATACAGCAACAGATCTTTATAACACAAACCTAAAAACACAAGGTTGTACATTATATAAATTCATGTTTCATACCTCATTAAATTTACCTTGTTATACCATGGTCAAATATGTCTGAAACATATCAAAATAGAGTAGAGTATCCTCAAGTTACTTTCCTTGGAACAGGAAACCAAATAATAATAATGTGATTTTTCACATAAAACGTTAAACACATTAAAGGTATAAAATCACAATATGGAAACCATTATGTTACAAACAAAACTGATCAATTTGCCATGTTAAAACTTTTTTTTTTTTTTCAGAAAAATTACTGCAGAGATAAATATTCTGGGATATTTCTATGTTATTGCAATTCCATTTCTATAAATTAATTTTATTAAATAACAAAGTAGAATAGAATACTTTTTATGAGTGATGACAGGGAAAAGCAACTGTGTTAACAAAGACTGGAAGGCATACAATATGTATTAAAATAAATACAGAATAACTAATCATTGATCATATGAAAAAAACCTTTTGAAATTTTATGAAAAAGAAAAATCATAAGCAAACAAATAATACTGACAGATAATATGTATTAAAAGGTGATTTGGCACTCAGAAAAAGTCTTCAACATATAGAATGGCACGAGGAATAATCAAATTGCAGACAACTGTTTCTGTAACATTAAGCACAGTCATCATCAGCACGTACAATAACAAAAAGAAAGTGTTCTTATATAAAGCAATGGAATCTGATTCTACAACTGTTTATATAGTAATTAAGCAGAATGGGAAGAATTAGCCAAAAGGAAATTGAGAAACAATAGTTGTAAAAAATGTAAAAAGTATCTGTACTCTACTGTTTATATAGGACAGAGAATTTATTGCACGTTAAAATAAAATAATAATAGTAATAATAATCAGGCCTTAAATTCAAAAGTATTTGGTAACCTGTAAAATTTACTAATAGCCAGGGGAGGAAAATTTCATCTGAAAATATAATATACTAATTTTTTTTAAAAAGACTGGATTTTTCAATATAAAAAATTTTCAGTACATAAATTGAAAAAGAATAAATGGCATGTATAATAATAGTGATGATGATCATAGCTTCAATTATCTTTAAAAAATAATTTTAAATCATATTAAATTTATAATTTCACATAAAAATACATAATAAAATGCATTTTTCATGAAGATGATTATTTCTTGAAATATCTAAATTTACATTACGATTGGATTTTTTTCAGTAGAACTTATCACAATAACTTAAGGTTGCTGTATACCTGCCATCTTGAATATTCAAAGTTCCATGTTAACCTATGGGGAAATTTTGTCCTTTAATAATTAATACAAAAATGCTTAAAAGTGAATAAAAGTGGTATGACACAAAAAATAAATAAATAAATAAAATAAAAAAATAAAGTACATCTCAGTAGATTTTTTCTTTTTAGATTTTCCTCAATTGAAATAAAGTTATTGATGTTTAAAGTAATTCTCCCAGAATAAATTTAATTTAAATGTATTAATCATTTCTTCAAAATAAATAAATAAAACTGTAGGAAGGTGTGAAAAGTTGTCCTCTACAACACTGTCAAATACTTTGCAAAACTATTGATTTTTGTATTAAATATTAAAGGACAAAATTTCCCTGTAGATTAACATGGAACCTTGAATATTCAAGATGGTGGGCACACAGCAACCATAAGACATTTTAAATACAGCTAGTTAAAATTAATCAGTATTGTATAAATAAATAATAATTCTTAGATGATGTATTTCTATAAATCTTGAATAAAATTATGACTTTAAACAGTAACAGACAAATTCATTCATAAGATACGTATTGTCACATGAACATTTTTGCATAAAATTATAACAAATTATAAATTCATATAATGTTGTTTTGAACAAATTATTTTAAAAGTTAAAATCATAATTCCAATATTTGATGAAATTATTTGCATAAAACATTCACAAATGCTAAAGATTTAAAAAAAAAAAAAAACTTTGATTAAATTAAAAATTGTGCTTTATCATGTTACTTCATCAATCTCTTATATTATTAAATATTAATACTAAAATAAGAGAAATTTGAAATATGAAGGGGGAAAAAAGAGTTAATGATGAAAAAAAAAAAAAAGTCAGACAGAAAATTTGGGTCTTCAGTGATGATCTAGCAGCTGTATTTCTTAAGCCCTGATAATAATAAAACTTTTAATTATATACACTAGTTAATTAAGCAAAACCAGCAAACATAGCAATGATTAAAAAAAGAAAAAAAAAAAAAAAAAAAAAAAAAAAAAACTTGAGTAAACAAAATATTTAAAAGAGATAATGATCAAAAAGTAAAAAATCAAATTCTTCACAGAAGCTGTTGTGAATATTTTGATATGTGATTATGACTGAAAAGAATGTTTTCCATGAGATAAGAATTAAAAAAAAAAAAAAAAACAATAATAATAATAATTAAAAAAAAAAAAAAAAAAAACTCCATAGATTCACTCATAATTAAATTTATAAAGTTTTTTTTTTTTTTTGGTCATTATAGAGTGAAATAAATGTCATTCAATTCTAGAAAAATCATGTACAAGTGTTGCCTTATTTAATCCCTGTGTAACTTGCAAATCAAAACACTAAACAAGCAAACTGGGTTATTTTATAACATTATGAGTGGCAAGAGCTGAAAAATACAAGGTTTACTTTAACTTTAAAAGCGCTGTGTGTTGTTAAGAAATTTGTTATAAAGCTTAGATATTTAAGAATAATGCTAACATATTATTCACATTTATAAAAAGATGTAATGGTACCGTATTATTACATACATTTGATGATAAAACATTTATTTTCAGATAAAAATTCATTCAAGTGATTTAAAAATTTTTTGGTACTTCCACATATTAACTGCATGCCAAATATAAATTATCATCATGTTCTGAAATGAAGAGACCAACATAATTACTTCTTGAAACCTATAATTAGAAAAACAGTTCAATGTTTGTGTTCAATTTACAACTCAACCAATATTAACCATATGGCAATACAGTAGAAGATCTTCATAACGCAAACCTAAAAACACGAAGTTTTGCATTATACAGATCATGTTTCATAACTCATTGAATTTACCTTAGTGCATAATGCATGGCTAAATGTGTCTGAAATATTTTAAAATAGAGTATCATTAAGTTACAGAAATTGAATATATTATAAATTTCATTGCTAAATTTACTTTGTAAGCATAGCATAAATTATGCCTAGACCATATCATCCAATACGATAATCATTTAAAATAATAATAATAATAATAATAGCTTTTTTTCTCATTAAAAAGCTTCGAATCTATATAAATAAAGAGAAGTGTCTGTGTGTGTATCTGCGCTGTGGTGCTCACACTATTGATCGCAGAGCTTCCAAATTTGGCATATAGGTACCTGGGACCATGCATGTGTGCACCTCATCGAGATTTTTTCGAATTTCGAATTTGAATTTTTTAAATTAATGTTTTTTCGATTTTAAATATTGCCTTTAATGCTTCATTTTTCATAAATTTAATTATTTTGCTTCAATCGTCTGCGTATCTTAGCAACGGCTATTATGCAACTTATTTTTACTTAATTCATTCATTTGAAGGCGATTTTTTTTTTTTTTTTTTTTTTTTTTATTTATTGAAAATAAAATCGTAATGCAGAAGAAAAAAATAAGTATAATTAGTTTTAAATTTAAAAACGTATTTATAACAGTTATGTTTAATATTTTATAGTAGAACAACTTCTTATTTTTCATTTTTTAGTAAATTCCTTTAAAATAAAAATCTTTTATTTATTCATTTTTTTTTTTTTTATTTACTGTATTTATCGGGAAAAATGGTAGTATATACATAGTAAAAAGGATTAAATTGATTAAAATTTATTTGTTTATATATATATATTTAATCTACTTTTTATTTTATTTTATTTTATTACATTGGTCGGAATCAAATAGTAATATAGTGTAAATAGCATGGGCTATAAAATACATGGTTCAAAACTAAAATATTTAATAGATGCTGAGATACAGTCATCTTTAAAATCGTAGTTCTTAAATAATAGCAGATCCCACCTGTCGTCGATAAATATCCAGATTGAAGTGCCCGGGAAAGATCTTCCTGCAGGCATGGGAAACCTAGACCTGATGCAATGCGGGCGGGAAAAGAGATGCCGTAGACAGCGGGTAACCAAAGCGAGGTTTAGAGCAATTTCAGCTTATTTTATTTCATTTTATTTTTATTTTATTTTTTTAATTTTTGTCTATAATGCGGTGTAAAAAAATAAATATTAATTCGATTCTTTCGAAAATTCATTTAAATATAGTGACCAGCGAAGCGGGCGTAGCCTGCTAGTTTGAGAATAAAGAAAAACTCATGTATCACATTTAGTCTTCTAGGGAGTAACAGTTTTTTACAATGCGGGAATGCCAGTGCTTCTTAACTGCAAAATTCCTTTTTTTATGTTTGAGAGGTTCTGCATTATAAAGATCTTCTACTGCATTATTTGTTAACCTAAACTTCTGGCAAGCTGTAAATAATCAGGGCTGCCAGCAACTTTGGACCAAAATATTAGGGACTTAGGGACCTAAAAATTAAAAATTAGGGACCTTTTAGGGACCTGAAAAACACAAAAAATATTTACATAAAGTATTATATCAAATAAATTTCAATAATAAAAGAGTACACCAATTTTATATTTTTAAAATCTTGTTTTATTACATCAACTTCAGAACTTTTTACAAATTAACCTTTTTTAGGTTTTTTATTTACAAAATTTGTAATCAAATTATTTTTTCTTTTATTTATAATATTAATCAAGCTATGAGCTTCATCCTTTTTTACTTTTATTTCCTCATTAGCTGTTACACCAGCTGTAATCATGTTTTGGGCAACTTTAGCATCAGTTATGTTACCATTTTTTAACGCAATTTTTAATTTTTCATTGCCTTCAGCAATTAATTTATCCGAGACTGCTTCTTCTTCTTCTACATTTTTGTTTATATCTTCCAACTGCTTTTCAAGGTCAGCAATTTGTTTCTTTTTCTTTTCAGCTTCTTCTTTTCTAGTTTCTTCTTCCTCTGCAGCTTTCCGCAACTCTAATTCTTTTTTCTCTTTCTCTTCTTTTATTTTCCTTTCATTTTCTAGATAGCTGTTGTATGACTGATATGCAACATTAGCTTTTTTTATCATTTTACTTGTTATGGGAACTAGAGCAGCTTGATTTGAAAAATGTTTTAATGCATCAGTGATGTTTAACCTTGCATTTAACATACGTTCTTTCATCGAAGTTCTATCTTCAGAAAGAATATTATTTGAAATGGAAAATCCTCGCTCTATATCAGCACTGCCATGATACAGACTTAGGCTACTCTTTAAAAACTTGGAGAGGTTAGGATATTTTAACTCTCCATTTTCTCCTTTTGAAGTAATATATGTTGACCATAATGAATCTATTCGATCACTTTCTGTTCCATGATTGAACTCCCGCTTGATGATTTTCCACTCATCTAAGAGAGCATCAATTTCAATGTCTATGGGCAAGTGTTGACCAAGTTTAGCAAAAACTTTTAGATTTTTTGGAGTATTTTGAAATTTTGGATTCAAACAGCGGAGATATTTTAAGTTTTTATTTTGTAAAATATCCTTATTTAAAAGGTACGTACCTGAGGCTATAAAATGCATCTGCACATCTCTCAAAAAATAACCTTTATCCTTTTCTGATAGATTAAGTAACTCATTTCGAAGTTCTTCATTGAAAATTATGTCTTTTGGAGAAATTAAATTTTTATTTTCAAAAGGATTTTTATTAATGTCAACCTTAAAAGACTTGATAGCTTCTTCTTTACAAATGCGGCCTGCAATTTTAATTATAAGGTCTTTAATTTCATCATAAATTAAGTGAATCAAAGGATCTTCCCTTTGAAAAAACGAAGTAAAGTTTGTGAATAATTTGGCACTGGATAGAATAAATAATACTTGGCATTTCATTGTTTTTTCATTTAAATATCCAACAATTCTTTTATAGCTTGCTGTATTCAGCATTTTCTTTTCTTTTTTGGATGGCATAAATCGTAAAAAATATTCAACTAGACAATCCCATTGCTCTAACAGCCGAATTGCTGCAGGTTCTAATGTTAGCCACCTACTTGACACATGTTTTATAAATCGATGTGTAGGAACCTTTTGTTTTTCCTGTATTTTACTGAAGTCTTCCCACCTTGATGGCCAGTCATCAAAATAATTATAAACTGATATTATAAAATCAGATGCATCAGATCCATACTCTTCGAGACCCTTTAAAAACAGTTGTGCACAGTATGTATTGTGCATGTACCAATGTCCAATATACCTTTTTTTCTAACTGTAAGTATTTCTTCATCAAGCAATCTAAATACTTTCTTATTGACAAATGGGCCATCACTAGCAATAGATATCAAATTTTTAAGAGGCAAATTTGCATCTGATATGCTCTTAAGGCTGGGATTGCGGTGCCTCGTTCTTAAGTCTTATCTTAAATGTTACGAACTTTCGTAGATAGGCGTGGTTAAGAACGATCTTAACTTGGTATTGCAGTGCCTCAAGCGTAAGTCCTCCGCGTGTCCTCGTAAGAGAAAGCCATCCAGCCAATGGGAGACGCAGAGCGAGCTATGTTGTGATTGCGCGCGCATTCACTTACGATTCGACTTAAGATAGCTCTCAGGTTGTCGTAAGATAGTGAGACACTGCAATACGACTTGCGTTTTGTTTACATCTTAAGACAGAGTTTGTGCGTAAGATAGTGTTGAGCGAGGCACCGCAATCCCAGCCTAAGAATATTTTCTTTCAGAATTTCTGCAGTTGCATGGCCCATAAAAAAACTCTGTAAATGATGAGAAACTATTTGCTTGTTCTTGTCAGACCAATAATTTATCCTAACTTGGAGTACTTTATTACCAGCATTATTAGTTGTCTCATCATAAATAAGAGAATAATAAGCAGAAGCTACTTCATCTAACATTTCTTCACGAAAATAAGGACCCAAAGCATCAGTTAACAAATAACTAAGTTTGGTTCTGCATAGAGAAAAATTATCAGGTACAGCTTCTGGGAACATTTTGCGGAAAACATCTCCACAATCATCAGATGACACAGCAGAAAAGTTTGAAGAAACAACTTTAAGAGCCCATGTTAATTCAGCTATACGTGCCCGTTCATTAGCATTGTAGAGTTTAATTGTATTATTAGAACTGGAAACTAATTTCAATGAATTCAATTTAACAGCGCAGTTTTGTCGATGTATTTTACCATCAGCATGCTGGATAATTGTGTGGAATCCTTTGTTAATCGAGAATGTTTTCGAACAAACACGGCAAAGAGCCTCATCTTGATTGGCTTTTTGTAGCCAATCTGACACTTTATAGCCATTAGAATCCTGTTTGTCCAGCCATTTGTCTTGAAAATGGCATATTCCCATTGTGCCACAGAATACACCTGAAATAAATTAAAAATAATGTACCTACAAATTTATCTTAAAACAATGCTAATTCTGATAATTTACTTTTACTTTTATTTAATATTTTAAAGATACTATTTTGACTAGATAAAGTTAACTGGATGGGTTTATTATAAATAATGTCTTATGTATTATTGATAAATATGAAGAGAATGACACAAACCCAGATAAGATTTACACTGAAGCAGCTTACATGAAAACATGTAAATTGGCTATGATATTGTTCATAAATTTCAGCAAGTTTTTGTATCATTTTGATTTTTTTAATGAAGATTTCAGACAGTAAAGAAATAATCAGAATCACTGAATAAGAAATCATCATATTTTTCTTGCATACAAACAAATTAGAAAAATTCTTTACAGTGTGCAAACTGCTTCAGGAATTTATATTTCAAAATACTGTAATTATTAGTTTTACAAATAATTACAATTATTTAACAATATCATACCTTTTAAATCATAGATACAGTCATCAATAAAAAAAAATAAAAATAATAACAATAAAAAAATTCCTTTCCCAAGCTAACTCTGCCGTTAATCGTCGCGTCAGCATAAGATGAAAGGTACAAATTGATTGGTAATAGTATCTAGTTAACAACATTATACAGTATAACATTATACAGTACAACATTATACAGTAATTATCATTTTTTGATTACTTACAAGGATATAGTAACAAAACTTGATTTTAATTAAGATTAGATTGAAAATGTTTACTTATTTACTTTTGCTTAAAAAAGAAAGTCAGTAGTTACAGGCGGCTCTGCCAGTTTGTTATTAGCGGGGGCACGGAAGCAGAAACAGTGAAACGCTGCTACGTACGTCGCAGACTCTACAGAATACCTGCAGACTATTTTTTGATTAATATGAAAAAGAGATTTTTGAGAAAGTCTGAGGACTTTCTCAAATAAGTCAGCAAACTTTCCACAAAAATAATCTTTTAGAAATAAAATAATCAAAAGTTGTATCCAAAATTTTAGATATTTGATCTGGTTGTTTACCATATTTTAAATAAAAAAACATGTAAAATATATCAAAATTTCCCATTTTTTATTTCAAAATAATATATTATCTTCTGTTTTTGTTCAGTATTTTTTATGTACCACATTTTACACTGTATTTAATATTGGTGCTTAATTAATATAAATTTTGTTTGCAATCTTTCATTCTGTAACAATTTACTTCGCAGACTATTTTTGGATTTTTGAATGCCGTTGCAGACTGTTGAAAAAAATTCTGCTTCTGGGAGCGGGGGAAGTGGGGCACCTTGGGACACCATAATTTTTAGCTTTATTTTTTTAGTGTGTTATCTGGCATTCATATGTAGCATCGCTATTAATCTACTACTGTACTTTAAGATTACTGGAAGAAACACTTAAATATTTATTTTTACTTTTCAAAAGGCATTGAAAATGTTTTATGCTGTTTTTAGAAATCATATTTTAGCTTTAAAAAACTACTTTATCTTATTTGTTTTGATAGAAATACATCCATTTTACATATCCAATAAAATTAATATTAAAAATGTGATGATATAGTTGAGCCTAACCACACGAAATTATTTTAATAAGTAACATGCATAGTGAGGCACCTTGGGACACCTTTTTACGCTGCAAAAGATGATAGATCTTTTGTTGATACAAATGATGTTCTTGTAAAGTTAACCAGCCCTGAACAAACAATTCAATGTTCATTAAATTTAAAATTCAATGAAGATAGACTGCATTTTATCAAATGTAAATTCTGTTAAAATTCTTAAATTTATATATTGACAAAAATATCAGTAATATAAACAAGTCCTAATCAGTTTTTTATTAAATAAATTACATAAATAGACATGATTGTCAACATTTGACTGTCTAACAAGAAAATACTGAAAGATAGCCAATTAACTTTGACTTTCCCAAAGTGCCCCACTAGGTGGGGCACCTTAGCACATTTTAAGGGCCAAAGTTTACCTTACCAAAATTAAAGTTTCAGTTTCTCTATTGTATATAATTAGTATAATTTTCTTTTTCGTAGATTAATAAATCAGGGATGAGATTGACAAAAGTGTAAAAAAACTGAAAATATGTGCAATAGTGAAATAAACTAAAATTCAGATTAAAAAAAAAAAAAAAACACTACAGAACTCTAGTTTAACATTTTTAATCTCTAATAAGCAAAAAAAAAGAACAATAAATTATGTTTTATTGACAATGGCAAATAAATCATTTGAATACTTATCAAAAATTACCATTTTTTTCACAAATACATTACTACAGAACAAAAAATAAATCTACAGAAATGTGGAAAAAACTTATCCCTGATCTACAAAAAAGCTGAAAAATCTCATCCTTGATAAATGCTTTTGCTCTTTGCATGCAAAATTTGGAAGTAAATGAAAGCATACAAAAAATTATAAAAATTGTTAACAAATTCATCCCAACATGCCCCCACTTTTTCCTATTATGCTGCACAGCTGTTCTTATTTCAATGTTTTCTTAAAATAAAGAAAAAGATAAATTAACTTAAAAGAATTTCTAAACTATCAAAATCACCCTAGGCTCATATGTAAAAATTTACAGCCAAGTAAAATACAACTGGATTGTCATCACAAACAAAATGGCAAACAACTACCTATAGAATACATTTTCTTCCATTTTTAAAGGAAAATCTTGTGTAAATTGAAAATAACAATTGATTAGTACTGATACCTGTAAGGTTCTAAAACCAAAATATTATTCAAAAATAATTTGTTTTACATCAAGATGATATAAGATTAACTGCCACATGTGATTGATTATAATTTCAAGGATGTATAATATATTAATATGGGGGAGAAAATAAGCAAAAAAAGGTACATTCATTAAAGATAACAGTGAATTTTGTAAGTAATTATGTTGTAATCTTTAACATAAGAAAATGGAAGAGTTTGTGTCTTTAGTTCAGAAGATGCAAAAAGATAAAATATCTGCATGCAATATTTAATTTTTAAACACATCTTAGCTATACTAAATTACATGTGTATAATTTCACATCTAATAATCATAACATATGTGCATTCAAAAGAAAAATATATTACATAAATAAAAGAAACTTACCTAATTATATCCTTCAGGCTGTTCAATTATTTCATGAATTCTTAACAAGTGAAAAAAAGAACAAAATCAACAAGTTCTTTTACTTCAGAGAGACTAACTAAAGTGAACTAACATTAACTAACTGCAGTCTGAATCAAGAAAAATATACCATCTACTAAAATAAAATAAAATTCTTATATGAACATAAGACAAAAAAATAAAAATTCTCAAGAAGCACAGAATCAAGAAGAAAACTTTTTTCCTACAATATAGTAGGCTGCCAATGATTGGCTCTTACTTAAGATGTCCTCTGATTGGTGCATTTTCCTTATGGATGCAGAGTAATGTGCTGCCATCTATGGCATAAAATTTGAAACAAATCTAGATTTTTAAGATAAAACTTAGAAAATCTGAAATTTTTTCTTTATTTTGATCATCAGTGAAAAAATGGGACTTTTAGGGACCTCTTAATGAAAAAAAGGACTTTTAGGGACCAAGGTAAAAAATAAGGACTTTTTAGGGAAATAGGGACCTACTGGCAGCCCTGTAAATATGAAAGTACCATTTTTTATATATCTGATTTCATTATGATTATTGATGACAACATTGTTTCAGACGATATTTTGCACAAAGCATGTGCTATATAGTATTTTTGTTGATATGTGCAGATTCTATTGTAAAACTCAATGAAAAAAGCAAGCGACATACTTATAAGATTATACTACAGAAAAATATAGGCTTAAGAATGATTTTATACAATAGGCCAAAATGTCAATCATAATATGGAAATGAAGGTAACGGTCAAGACTAAAATATTTTGTGGCTATCAGACAAGTATAGCTCAATGGCCACTTATGTGTCAGCTTATACATGCATAAAAATTTACATAGAAATAAAAATAAACTTTTAAAATTGCATTAAATTAAATTATTCAGCAGCATGCATATGTTTCTAACAATAAAAATTTACTTCAAAACTATCTTTTTAACTCATATTTCTCATAATTTAAACTGGGAAGCAGGGGGTTAAAAAATACATATATATATATATATATAATTTATAGAACATATACTGTTTTGAACCCTTCATTGTGAGTTCCTATGATAAAAATGTTGCTACAAGATCATTTAGCTACAAATAAGCAAAATTCAAGCTTTTTTAGCATCGACTTATGCCATATATATATATCAGCTCATGGTGTTATGGCATGTTTGGGTGAAGAGGGAGTGTCATGAAAATATGCAATTTTCTTGTTATCTATTTATTTTTTTAAGAAATTTTAAAACTGCCTAATTTGTAGCATGACACCTTCATAAAACAGAGGCAAATGCTGACCTTTAAATTGAAATTAAGTGATCTAATAATAACAGGAGACTTGGCGTTGGAATATTAAAACCCGAAATAAACTACTACGTCAGAAACGCCAAAGAAAAATATTGGAAATGCATACAGCTGTTTCGGTAGCCTAAAGCGTACCGTCTTCAGTGCAAAAAGGAACTGCACTGAAGACAGTACGCTTTAGGCTACCGAAACAGCTGCATGCATTTCCAATATTTTTCTTTGGCGTTTCTGACGTAGTAGTTTATTTCGGGTTTTAAGTGATCTAATGTTATACAAAAGCTACACAGAGCACATGTGACGGAAAAATGGGATGTGGTAACCCTTTAAAAGTTACAACTGACAAGGAAACATTCAAAAGGTGTCATCTTCAAAAATTATTGAAAAAAATATATGTAATTTTACTCTTCCTAAAACACCAGAAAGTGAAAAAATTATTGGCTGAAATGAATTACGACGACCACAAAAAATTATCAAAATTAAGCATATTTGGCAATTTCACACTGTTACGTGATTGATTTTGAGTACTTGGCGGAGAAGAAAAACATGGTTCTGTTTGTACACAGCAATCTCGGTGCTAGCAAACTTATCGCCTAACAGCCCTAAATTGCCAAAAATGCTTAATTTTGATAATTTTTTGTGGTCGCTGTAATTCATTTCAGCCAATAATTTTTTCACTTTCTGGTGTTTTATGAAGAGTAGAACAACATATATTTTTTTCAATATTTCTTGAAGACAACACCTTTTGAATGTTTCCTTGTGAGAAACAAATTGAAGATTACAAAAACAATTAGAATATTATAACAGCATTGCAACACAGAACTATAACAATTAGATTTTCATTTCTGCATCAAATAAATATCCTTTTAAATATGCAATTAACTATAGATGATTTTTTGTTATTTTTATTATTATTAAAAACCTTTAAAAAAAAATCTATTTTGGCAGATTTTATTGCATTTAATTAATATTAAAAAAGAAACACTCAATAATGGCTTTTCAAGCATTTAGAATAATTTTAATTCAAATAACTGAAATATTACCTTTCTTGATTCAAAAACCCAATGACTCTTGCCATCGTCATCGACATAGTTCCACCACCGAAGACCCACAAGAAGTCTGCCAGTAACATTCTTGACAGTCCAAAAATCAAGAGACAAAAATATCAAAATACTAACAAAGCAGGATATAAAACTACTACTAAACCAGCCACACATCAAGTATGTTAAAATAGCCAAAGCTCGAAATACAAGATGGAAAATTACAGCACATGGATGTCTGAAATTAAAAGAAAGAGAATTAATAAGAAATCAATGAATATTATTTTAAAAATATATTAAGAGTTTTTATAATTTACGTACTTTATCAATATTATTTAAAAAATATATTAATAGTTCTTATAATTTATGTACTTTATTAATATTAATTAAAAAAATGTATTAAGAGTTCTTATAATTTACGTACTTTATCAATTAGACATTTAAAAAATTTCCTCATGTTTAAAACATGTGTGTGCTTTTTATATACACACACATATATAAAGCCTTAGTGTTTAAATAAAACAATAAAAAGTTAAGTCTTGTAAACTGTTAACACTAATACTCTTATTTTCTTAATCAACAAATTTGTAAACAGAATTTCTTTTAACCATGTTTGTTTTTGTGATAAAAAGAGATGTTTGATTTACCGAATTTGAACTCTCACTGTAGTAGACAATTTTTTCTTAACTAATTATTATTAAAGTAATTATATATAATGATTATCTTTCTTTTTTCCTTGTAAATAATACTATTTATGTTTTAAGTACAGAGGACTATTAGTCTCAATCTACGGATACAATTTGTTGCCAGTTTTATGATGGTTGGACATTTATCGAAATCGAAAATATAATTGAATAATTTGAAAGCGATGCTATAATTTGAAAAAAAAAAAAACTAATTGTTCTCAGTACTAAACTAAATTCTGCTTTTGCCAGAATTTCATCAAAATCTTTTTCTTTTTTTTTAAGAAAAAGAAAATTATTAATAATCAGTATCGAAACTGACAGTATCAAAAAAGTTGAAGCCCTTTATTAGACAAAAATGCATAATTTATTTTAATTTTTAATTGTTGCCAAAAAAGTTTACAGAGTTGATTTTAAATTTGTTTGAAATGAAAAGAAATTCACGCATAAATATTAAAATTGATATAAAACTTTGTGAAAAATTAAACTTGCAGGGTAAAATTGACATCATTACAGCTCTAAGGGTATTTTTTTTTTTTTTTTGTCCAAACAATATTTTCATAGCTTATGAGCATTGAAGATGCATTATCCCCATCATATCGGAAGAGATGATTTTGAGATCAAGTATCTTTAATAAAAGAAATAAATGGAGTTAGCAATTGCACACCTCCATTTATGATATGGATTAAAGTGAATTAAGAAGACAGAATGATCAATGGGTCCCCACCAAGAATGACTGGCATAACACATGGATGTGGCATTCAATTTTTTTTTCCTTTTATGATTTAACAGAAGCTGAATCACTATACTTCTTCTTCTTTTTTTTTTTTTTTTAATGAAGATGAAGACACCCAAGATAAATCTTTTAATAAAAATAATTTTGTTACTGTCCAGGGAGAAAGAATAAATAAATCACTTTGTTAGAAAGGTCGAGAAGAAAACTATTCCTGAATTTGAAACGAATTTTTTGAGAAAAAAAATGATCAGGTATTAATCAACTTATATAGCATGAAAAAGCTGACAAAAGCATCATTGATGAAAATAATTGAGTTAAAAGGTTACAACCTA
This sequence comes from Salticus scenicus, assembly GCA_963930645.1. Lineage (NCBI taxonomy): Eukaryota > Metazoa > Arthropoda > Arachnida > Araneae > Salticidae > Salticus > Salticus scenicus. The sequence goes on along the minus strand of OZ005654.1, from coordinate 78,351,080 downwards.
CTATGTTAGGTGAAATATTCCAAATGGCAACTCTTTCGACATTTATGTTTAACTTTACATTTATTTTTATTTTTTATACAAAGTAAGTTTAAGCTAGGGTCTTTTAATTTGCAGTAAATGTAGTGTGTTTCCAAATACTTCATTTGACACCAAATTCATATTTTATTTCTTATTACTTTAAATTGTGTATTTAAATGCATTCATTTTCAAGATCAAGTCTTCCCTGTTGGAGGATCAAATGTCTTCATAACTGGGATTTTTTATAAACATCAGGAACATGCTGTAAGTCAAGCTGTTAGAAGTCAAGAAAAAACTTGTGAAGGTATCGTGTGCAGATGATCAATGGACAGTGGCAACAAGACAAGAAAAAAGTACTAAAGAATAGACACAAGCCAGGTGTCAAAAATATATTGAAAGGGAAGCTGCACACTGAGAAGAGGCATAAATACAAGCCAAGTATTGTGCAGATGTTCAATGGTCGGAGAGCCTCGAAAACTAAAAGGAATGGAAGAGAAAAATTTTCGAATTCAAACTCATGTTAGATACAATGGTGATATATTTCTCTCATGGTTAATTACATGTAACATGCTGCCATATAGGAGCTTCCAATAATTTTTATGTATATGCTCCTTCAGGAAAAAAAAAGATTATTGTTTACACAGAAGTTCTATAGATCTATAAACATGTTTTATCGACATACTGGGTTGGGCTTCGAATACATTTATTCAAAATGCTCAGTTTCACAATATTATAAAGCTGGAAATTTTTATTTTAATTCCATCTCATACTTTCTTTAATTCAATTCAAAAATTTTATACGCATTACTTCAACCTGAGTAGTGCCTAGTCTAGTAGTTTATATTTGTTGAAGTTACAAATAATAATATTCACTGTCATCCAACAATGATGGAGTTTAAATACCTTTTTTTTTTTAAAAAAAAAAAAAAAAAAAACATCAGATGAATCAAGTGAGCAATAGTCAATAGAGTGAAAGTTAAATGTTGACCAAGTTAGCTCAGTGAGTGAGAACTGGTACACAAGGGTAGGAGTTGCAAAAAGAAAAAAGTAGGACAATTTTTTAGGAAAATCCGCACAATTTTTAGATACTCATAATAAATTTATACACATGAAAACAATAGTGTAATTTCAGCAGTTTCTCATGTTTCTGTTACTGTAGGTTCATTTTTATTTCTTGTGGCTTTTGCCGTTATTCCCACTTTCCACCACAGGATTGGAACTAGTTTGAAATCCCATCCACAACCCATATTTAGTGCGATTTCATTATTATTATTATTATTATTTTTTTTTTGTGGTCATGATCAATTGCCACTTTTGAAAATGGTTGCCAAAAGGGAACAACAATAAAATACAATATTCAATATGGTGTGTTTCGCAAATCAATAAAATTAGCCTATTTAAAAAAAAAATAATAATTCTAAAAATTAAAACACATAAAGATATATTAACTTAGATTTAAAAAAGGATTGAATTACATTTACTTAAAACATATACCTAAAAAATATCCTTTATAATAAGTGCACTTACGGCTTATTTAAAAAACCAAATATATTTTGGACGCTCTCGCGCCCATCTTCAGTGTGTTGTAGTGACACTCCTTCTGTTTTGTTCAGCCTTCGCTTCCCAATCTTCAAATCTCTTCACTTCAAAATTGATATTTTTCTTAACAACTGATGGCAACAACTGATTAAGAAAAATACCAATTTTGAAGTGAAGAGATTTGAAGATCGGGAAGCGAAGGCTGACCAAAACAGAAGGAGTGTCACTACAATGCACTGAAGATGGGCACGAGAGCGTCCGAAATATATTTGGTTTTTTAAATAAGCCGTAAGTGCACTTATTATAAAGGATATTTTTTAGGTATATGTTTTAAGTAAACACATAAAGATATTTGAAACATTCTTAATGTGATGCCACCACTAAATTAATAATTTTTTCACCATATTAAGAAACATATTTCCTGGTATTTAATGCTAATGCATAATATATTGTGGCTAAATAATGTGGTATTGCATATGTTACAATGAATAAAATATACATTATCCACACGGAACACCATATGCTTGTCAAACAGTATTTTTTATCATTTTCTTTAACCACTTGGATAAAAATTTTGTTTTCCAAGAAGTCATTTTTAAGAAAATACACGAAATCAAATATATATCTCATATGCAAACCTGGATTAACAACAACAGACTTGTTGGATTATCTCTTATTTAAATATTTATATACACTATTATAATGATTGTTTTTGTTTTTTTATAATCAGTTCATCATGTCTAGTTCTAGTGGTGTTGAGCCAAGATGACAGCAGATTTTATTTTAAATAGATAATGGTACCTTGTTTTGTGCTGTTACAAATGAAATGTCTTTTCGCACAAATATGTAGTTGAAAATTGAATAAGATTAATAAATTGATTTTTCATACTTTATGAATAATTTGTACTTCCATCTACCTCTTTTAAATAATTAGGAATTCATAACGTGTGATGTGAAAATAAATTTCACAGATAATTAAATCTGTTGTAGGAATATGAGTGAATCAGAAAATTCTTAAGGTGAAATTGACATAAATAACTATTTTCCAATGGTTGAAAAAAATGAAACAGTTAAATTTTTAGTTATTTAATTTAAGCAAATAAATTATGACAGGTTTTTACCAAGTTGCAGTAAAATATACAGAAACACTGATAGGGTTGAAGAAAGTAAGCCAAAAATTGGAAGTAATGCTTAATTGTTTCAGATTGATAGACTTATGCACAGTCTTTCATTAGGCCAAAATAAAAAAGGCATGAGTGCAGTGTGAAAGCAACAATGTATTGTAGTGGCCTGAAAGTAGCACTGGTGCTGAATATTGAAATTATCAAAAAATCTTTAAATGATGTTTATAAAACAAATATCAAAATTTTCTATAGAAGTTTACTTAAAACATTTTGAAATCTAAAAGGCATTTCTTAAGAACAATTTATAAATATCAAAATATACTTTTGCTTCAATTTTTAAGAATATAAATAGAAAATATATAAGTATACATAAACATATTAATTTTAAGCAACAAATTTGTCATTCATGTCGTTCGTTGATGGCTTAGCAACAATGTCAGATGCTACCATACTGAAATGAGCTCACCCTAACGATAAACAACATATGTATAAACGTAACATGCATATAATTTTAGTTTATTTTGAATAAATGAGTATATAACTAAACCTTGTATTGAATTATACATACTTAGTAGGAATACGGCTTAGATCATCAGAGAAATGTAAAGCAACATCATCTGGTCCAGTCATCATGACACTAAAAATAAAAAAAAAGGGAAGAATTAGATAGGCTTCACAAAAGAATCAATAACAGTTAGTACATCAAAAATTTTGACTATATTTACTCAAATAAATGCATAGGTGACGACAGAAAAAAAAAAAATCTAGGGATGGGGATAAAGCAAGATTTTTTTTTAAATATTGATGTGTCTTTAAACAACTCTGTTGTAGCTGGATAAGTCAAGAGTGTATGGTACTTTCATAAAATTTAATGTTGCTTTGGTAAAATTTACTTATTTAAAATAACCTTGTAATTTTTTTTTTTCTTTTTTTTTAAAGAAAATTAAAGTGAATTTTGAAAATCTAGGAGACGGCCATGGCACCCTCTTGACCATACCTGGTGGTGCCTATGAATAAAGAAATCGCCAGACACAAGATTATTCTTTATTATTTAGTTACAATTTGGTAAGTATTTTGTTCCCAATAAATTCTTCGGATAAGACATTAGAAATCTTATCATTTGAGGCACATAATATGATTCATTTCTGAATTTTTCTTTTAAAAAATATATAAGATTTTTCAACCTGTAAGATAATCTTCATCATGTTACATAATCATTAGCTATCTCTTAAGATTTTCCTCGACAGCATCTGTAGCTTACTTTCCATAAGATTATTTAAAGTACAGTAAACTTTTGATTATCTGTGGGAATGGGAGCTAGGAAAAATCAAAAAAGCATAAGATCAAGAGCAAAAAAAAAAAAAAAAAAAAAAAAAAAAACGAGTTATTATTTAAAAAAAAAAAGTAAGTATAAAAAAACTATGTTCTTTTTGTAATATATATATTTTTTTTTACAGTATAGTATGATACTGTTTAATTTTTTGCACAAATTAACTTACAGATTGTACTTTGGCTTCATAGAAAATCTACTTTTTTCTTTATTGTTTTCACATTTAGTACCATAAAACAAAAATAATTTTACTGTACTGTGTGTGACTGTGAATACAGTAGAGAGTCAAAAATCCGCACAGCTCATGACGAGAGGTTGTGCAGATTTTAGGATTTTGCGGATTTCGGGGCCCATAAAAAATGATTTTCACTTTGAATAATAAAAACAAAATATTATTCAAACTAAACTAGTGAATAATAACACTGAATATTAAATTACTAGGTACATAAGAATAATAATGAACATTAACAAAAATATATAATGAAAACAATAAATAAATATGAAAAAAATTATTTGTCAAATTTACATAAAATCTCTTCACATGTAGCCTTTAAACTAAACTTGAACGTCCTGCATGATTTATTTATATTTTTATTTATTGTAAATACTAGTAACACAAATTTATTTTTCTACGAATTTTATTGAGTTTTTCCTTACAAATTATGCCTCCATCAGAAAGCATTTAAAAAAATTAGTTTGTTATTATTTACCTGATTGATATCATCATATTACAATAATCATTATTTTCTTTTGATGAATTTAATATACTGTCAATAATTTCATTAGCAGCAACTTGGCTCTTGCAGTCTTTCATATTATTATTATTTTTTCTTTTTTGTAATCATAAAATGCAAACATAAAATCTGTATTCAAGATCTTTTTCAAAAATTCTGATTTGCAGTTTTGTAATTTATTAATACTGAATTTTATTGTTTGTATCTGACAAGCTGTGTGGATTTCAGACTTCGGCAGATTTTAGGTCGGCAGATTTCTGGCTCTCTACTGTATTCACTGTTTGAATTGTTTTATGCATAATATAATTTTGTATTGTTTTATTATTTTATACATAATCATTTTTTGAGCTACAATATTTTTTTTTTTAAATCTATTTCCCTCTAACTTTCAAGCTTTTTGCGGTTTATCCTTGATTTGCATCATCTGCAAAACTTGTACCACACAATTCTGCAGATAACATAGGGACCAGCAAAGCAGGCAAAGCCTTTGATTCACTACTGCCTTCACTGATTTCATGAATTTAAAAAGGGTTTCGTTAGCAAACTTTGATCTATTGGCATGCAAACAGCATCAGGCCAAGTTTTGTACATTTCGAGTTTGATTTTGAAATTTTTCCTGCATTCAGAATTTGGTTCATTCCGAAACCGGGGCTTTGCTGGTTTATAATAACTTCCTTGGGGTAACACTCATGAGCTGCAGATTAAAACACAAAATGCAATTGAGTGTGAAAATATTATATTAGTATTTTAATCAAACTGCTTACAGTATTATTTAATTGAAACATATTGCTTTATTTTTCATATTATATATAAAATAAAAAGTTGTTTTGAGCTATAAAAAAGATACAAGTTACGTAAGTCTTTTATTCAGGACAAATAAATTCCCATTACTTGCTAAGTAAAATACTATTACTTTATAATTCTGAAAAAGAAAATGTAAAATGGATACATTGAATTTAATGTAAAATGATGTATGTCGTTTCATGCTTTTAGAATCAAAATAATATTTTTATCAACATGAAATTAAAATATTAGGACATCAAAACAACAGTTGATTTGAAAATTCCCTATAAGCAATACTTTTAACGTATTAAAAAAGAAAAAAAAAAAAACTGATGTGTAGAATGAGCAATGGTTGCCAAATGGGCAAGTGGTGGTCTTTTTCTCACCAAATCACATACAAGAAAAATGGTACAACTTGCATATTGGTCCACAACCCTATTTGGCGGTTTCCTTTTAGCAGCGTTTTGAAAGATAATGTGATTCTGGACTCTTCGCAACATTTGTTTATGTTTAGAACCCATGGCAACCATTTATAAAAATCATATTTCGCCATAATCACTGAAAAAAGAAAAAAAAAAAAAAAAAACTGCCAAATAGAGTTGTGGACCAACCCGCAAGTTGTTCCAGAAAAACAACATGATGTCCTATTGGCATCATTGAAATTTGAATCTGTGCCAAGGCCGTTGTTCATTCTATACCAGTCTCATATATACAAAGTCCATATTCTCACGATTTTATCACTATAAGCATATTTAGACTATTAGAGTAACATAATGAAGTTTTGGTAGTATTTTCCTGTTTTAATGACCACCATGTAACATCAAACAAAAGTTGGTGTTGGGATTAAGATGGATTGCATACCTACACTGGGGACCTAGTCTGAGTCAAGAGTGGAATGGCCTTTGCAGATGTGGGATCAAACAAAAAGAAAACAGAAAGTTGTGCAATATATTATAATCATTTTAACTGTTTATTATATAAATTATAATTATATGAATTATAAATAACTTAATATTATTTAAATTTATCTCTTCATTATAATAATTTAATTTTTTTTTAAGGTTGCCCTTTCTTTGATGTTAGTATAATGAACATAGTAAAGGTGGTCGTTAAAACCGGCAAAAATTATGTATGTAGATTATTCCACACTCGTCTCCTGATAGATTAGATAAAGAATCAGTAAAGTTGCTTATTAGAATAACAATCAAATGATTAAAATCAACGGGTATTCATTATTTTATTTGGGGTTTATTCGTTTAAAATAATAATCTATATAATATTTCTCTAACGTGGACCAGTACCAATTATATTTTCTCAAAACGATACGATATTGATGTAGTTAATAAAATATGCGAAGATAAAAAATAATATTTATAAATGGACAATATTTAAGCACACAGACTCAGCTCAGTGATCTAATAGGAAAAAATTACGACATTTGTCTGATGAGATTATTTTATGGAAAAATGTATTTTAAAATTTGCATCTTCAGAATCTTTGCAAGCACAAATTGAAACCTACCAATACTTTAAAGATATATACAGAATATGAATTATTATCATAAATTGACTAAAAAACACAATCATAAAAAGTATAGTAATAAAAAAAAGTATAATGAAAAGAGGGATTAGTTTTTTTTTTTTTTTTTAATAAAAAATTGTGTCAAAATAAATAAATAAAAAGCGATCGCCAACATGGCAATAAAAATTTAAAAGGCGTCATGGGGGGTCCTGCACTAAAACTGGAAGAATGAAATCTGGGTCATCGACCATGAATTTTATTTTAAAACCTTTTTTTGGAAGATTTTGGTGTCACTGTTGCACAGTATTAATTTGGTTCTAATAATAATTTGGCTTTTCGTAAACTAAAATTTTAATTAGGTGGTAAAATTAGTATAATATTTATGCGTTTCAAATTTTAAAGGTAACTAAGAAAAGAAGTAAAATGCGGAAATTTCGCACGGGTTTGCTAGTAATAAAATAAAAATGTAAAATAAGTTTAATGCTAAAATGAATCTTAAAATTAATTTAAATAAAATAAAATCATATATAAAAAGTTAACAATAATATATATTAGCGAAGAATTTTCTTACCACTTTACACTAGAAAATAACAAATTAAATAAATAAATCAAATGTATAACCACTGCCAAATTCTTGGCAATACGCACGGGAATTTATAATTAAATATTGAAACAATAACCCTTACAATACGAACCTATAGTACAGAACTCACAGATATTTTAATGGTTGTAGATTTTATTAATTTAAATTCTTAATTATACTTTTAATAACATTTTAAAAATTAAAATGATCAGCTTTAAACGTCATTACAGCGAAATCAAAACAATCCTAAAAGCATGTTATGTTGCCAGCTTTTGAATAAATTTCAAAGAAAACACAAACGTGGAGTTTTGAAATTGACTAGGAACCTGAACGAAATTTCTTAAAGATGCGTCCAGTTAACTTTTCAATACCATCGGTTATTTTTAAATTAGAACGTCATTGAGACCAGATCAAAGTACCTTTATAATAGAGAAGCTTTAAAAATTGCTACAATTATTCAATTACGGATATATCTTTTCATTCCTCATAAATAAGGACTAAAAATAAATTATTTTCTACAATATATTGAAACTTAAAAAAAATGCCTTCAAAATAAAGGAAGTCCCCAGAAGTCCCCAGAAATGGGGACATTAGGTCAGCTTACAGTAGACCTCAGACTGGTAACCTTTTTGCCTCTAAAGATCACATCACCATCACCATCATTCCACCATTTCATTGTTTCATTCGTCAAACCGATTTTTCTACCGCGAAATCGACATTTCACTTCCACCAAAGCAAGTTTCCTCCATCGCTGTTTTATATTTCGATTGGGCATAAATTAAACACATACCACAACATATACTAGCTGAAGTGAAAAGCAAGTAATCTAATCCTTGTACAATAATTAATTGAAAGCTGTTCTGTTTGGCTTTTTTTGGAATTTTGGTGGAAAGAGGGACAAACCATTTAAAATAGGCAAAATCCTAAAAAAAATAGTTGCTAAGAAAGTGATTATCGCCAAAAGAAAGTGCAAAAACCGTAGTGATGTTCTGGGAAATTTTTTCCATAGCTTGTATAGAGAATCCGTTTCCAACCGATGGAAAGTTTGAAGGAAAAAAATTTCAACAGCTACATTTTTACACCAAAAAGGACTTTCGCTATACATGAGCTAGGAATCGTGCCACCTATCATATAAATTAGAAAGCGTTCGCTTTGTTACAGTCGGCTGCAAAATTATTCGAGCACTAGCCAATAATTCCTATATTTAAAAAGTACACTTAAGACTGTTTTGCTAAGTAAATCCTTGTCGAATCATGTTCTTAGACTGATTAAGAACATGACTCGACAAGGATTTATTTAACAAAGCTGTATTAAGTGTACTTTTTTTTTGGCAAGGATTATTGCTAGTGCTCGAATAATTTTGCAGCCGACTGTACATCTCTCATTCATGGTTTTATTATTATTACTAGCAGGCTTTGCTTGCCAATTTATTTAAAGGACAGGACATCAAACAAATCACTCTTTTTTCTATCGCTTTATAAACAAAAAAGAAAAAAAATCCACTGAAATTGCTTAAAAGCTTGCTTCGGGTTCCCTCTGCCTTCGCTCTTCGGTAGCATTTTCCTCACCCTCAAAATCCCGGATACGTCGTACGTGTCCATATTGCCTGCAACACTGCCTTACCCATCGGCTTGAATTTGGTGCTTATCGAATAATATAATGTGACCAGAATTTTTTATTTAGAAAAGAGGACAAATTACGCAATGTTCTCTACTTTATAAAAAAATAAAGGACATTTAATTTTGAAAAAGAGGACATTTTAGAGGGCACAAAATTGATTGAAAATTATTATAAAAACTGATTGAAAAGCTACTTTATATCGGAGGTGAAACCATTAAATGATTGAAGCGATGTGTGGTTACAATAAATGAAAATAACGCTTCTCTGACTCCTTAAGAATTGATAATTTACTATTTACAATCAATTAACGACGATAAAATACAATATTTTGTACATTTTCTGGATCACAAACAAAATAGCGACTTTGTTGTCATTGTTCGAAAAGTTCTATAGTTGCCATACAGTTCTGACAAACTTAAACTGAAACTTGAAGTCCGATACGATTAATCGATGCGACACTACACACCCCCTTCCCAGTGAAAACGATTACAGAAGATAGTCTTTTAAGTGACTGGGAAACTTCACATGCCTGCCGGTTCTGGTTGTCTTGCTTTCCTGTGGAGTCGCTGGACTTTCTTCCGTAGTCTTGAGTACAGGCGTTTCATTATGCTCATTTTTCGTGGGATGTAGCTCTCGAAAAGGGATATCTGTTTCTTTTAACAGAAAGCACGGTTTCACTCTGTCGATGGAAACTCGTTTGACTTTTCCCTGGATTTCGATATCGAAATATTTATCCTTTCTCGCCTTTACGGGATACAGTCCAAGATAGACAGGTTGTAGCGAAGAACTATTGACGTTGTTGTATAGAAATACATGAGAACAGTTGCACAGTTGTTTAGAAACAAAGACTGTTCTGTTTCCATGGGTTGTTGTAGGTCGTGGCTTCATATCTTGTATTATTTTCTGGAGGTTTTGGGAAAATTCCGATTGTTTCATAGGAGGTAGCGTTGAAAAGAATTCTCCTGGTAACGCCAAGGTGGTTCCGTAAACAAGTTCTGCGGATGAGCATCCTAAGTCTTCCTTGATAGCAGATCTTATACCTAAGAGAACAAAAGGCAATGCTTCCAGCCATGATTTTGCTTCTAGCAGGTGGCATTTTAGGCTAGCTTTTAAAGTCCTGTGTTGGCGCTCAATCAAGCCATTAGCTTGTGGGTGATACGCAGTTGTGGTATTCGTCTGAAAACCGAGATATTTTCCTAAGGCTTGAAAGAGTTGGCTATCAAATTGCCTGCCTTGGTCAGATGTTATTCGATTCGGGATTCCGAAGCGAGAAAACCAGGTGGAAATCAAAGCTTTAGCGATTGATTCAGCTGACTGATCTTCTAAAGGCACTGCTTCAATCCATCGAGTGTAACGATCGACGATGGTGAGAAGGTATCTGAATCCTTTGCAAATCGGTAACGGGCCAACCAAATCTATATTTAAATGCTGAAATCTGTGGGGAGGTACCTTGAATTCTCCCAAAGCTGACTGAGTGTGCCTATGAACTTTGGATCGTTGGCATGGTAAACATGCTCTAGTCCATAGTTGGCAGTCTTTATTCATATTGGGCCATATGAAACGTTTTGTGATCAATTTGGTTGTGGATCTTATTCCAGGATGAGACAAATTATGGATGGATGAAAATATTTTTCGTCGAAATTCTGCAGGTATGTATGGACGATTATAGTTCGTAGAGGTATCACAATAGATTTTCTTGTCGCTGTCCGGTATAGGGATCTGTAAAATTTTCAAGTTTGGATTACTTTTCAGTATTTCCAACTCTTCATCTTCTTGAGAGTTTGCGATAGTTTGTAAGTCTATTACAGGTGGTACAGAAATGGTTTCAACACGAGAGAGTGCATCAGCTACGGTATTTTCATCCCCTTGGATGTATCGGATATCGGTTGTGAACTGACCAATGTATGACAGTTGTCTGGCTTGCCTAGGTGAGGCTTTTTCTAAATCTTGTTGGAAGGCAAATGTGATTGGCTTGTGGTCTGTATATATTGTAAAATGTCGTCCTTCTAAAATGTATTTAAAATGCTTCACTGCTGTATAGATGGCTAATAGCTCTCTATCGTAGGCACTATACTTTCTTTGGGTTGGTGTCAAAGAGCGTGAAAAGAAACTCAAAGGTTGTTTTGCATTGTTCACCACTTGGTGTACGACCGCTCCAATAGCAGTGTCTGAAGCATCAGTCGTCAATGTTATTTCAGCCTTTTCTGATGGATGAGCCAAAATGGAAGCATGACTGAGTGCATCCTTTAAAGCTTGGAAGGCATTTCTTGTTTCTTCCGTCCAGAGTATTGGTTTTCTGCAGTTCTTTTTGACGCCTGACAGCAGTGTTGTTAATGGTTGTTGTAATTTGGCACAATTCGGTATGAATCTGTGATAAAAATTTATCATACCTAAAAATCGTCTTAAACTGGTAAATGACTTTGGTTCTGGGAAATTATTAATTGCATCGACTTTCGTTGGAAGTGGTTTAAGACCTTCAGCCGATACTTCGTATCCCAAGAATGCAAGTTTAGTTTGACCAAATTCACATTTTGCCGTATTAATGCACAGTCCATATTCATTTAACCTCGAAAGTACTACTCGTACGTGTTGCCGATGTGTTTCCTCGTCAGCAGAGGCTATCAGGATATCATCCAAATAACAAAATACGAACTCTAGCCCATTCAGAACAGTGTTCATAAAACGTTGGAAAGTTTGAGCTGCGTTACGAAGACCAAATGTCATGTATGGAAATTCGAATAAGCCGAAAGGCGTGAGAATTGCGGTTTTCGGTATATCTTCCTTACGAACTGGAATTTGCTGATACGCTCTAATGAGATCAATGGAAGAGAAAACTGTTGTTCCTGCTAAAATAGAACTACAGTCTGTTAAAAATGGAAGAGGATATCTATCGGGGATTGTGACGTTGTTTAACGCTCTGTAGTCACCGCAAGGTCGCCAGTCGCCCGTTTTCTTCATAGCTAGATGAAGCGGACTTGACCAGTTACTTGTAGATGGTCTGCATAAACCCATTTGGAGCATAAATTCAAACTCCTTTTTAGCAGCCTTAAGTTTGTCGACCGATAGCCTTCTGACTTTGGCGGTAACGGGTGGGCCTCTGGTTTCGATGAAGTGTTCAGTGTTATGATTTTTAATTTTATTGTTAATTCCACTCAGTTTGAGCACATCTGGAAAATCATTGAGAATATTTTTGTATGGATTGTTAACAGCATTTAAAATTGGGATATTATTATTGTTTTGAAAGCAAGGGATTCCATTAATAGTGAAAAATGTAATGCCATCTATTAACTTACGGTTTTTAGTATCTACCAAAAGGTTAAAATTAGCGAGAAAATCCATACCTATGATGGGTCTATTCACTTCAGCGATTACAAAAGGCCAACTAAATGATCTTCGGAGTCCAAAATCGAGCTTCAGTAACTTTTGACCATATGTTTTGATCCTGGTGCCATTTGCGGCGAACAGTTCTAATTTCGAGATATTTTTTCTATCAGCAGGTAATGGTGGGATGACCGACAGTTCTGCCCCGGTGTCAATTAAAAATTGGGTGGCTGTTTCCTTGTCGCTTACGAAAAGACGACTCAGCTCAACCCCACGTCCCTCCGTCGTCAGTGAGAGACGGGGTGTCAGTTTTCCGAGCTACCTGTCTGTGATGCTGATTGGAAGTTGCATGGTTGTTTGCATTTGAAAGAGTTATTCCCAAATTTCCTATGGTAGTAGCAAATGGCATGCCTACTATCGCTGGGACTCCTGCCTCTTGATTTAGAGAGGTACCGAAAATTGCTACGCCGTTGTTTGGATAGAGCGGAAACTTGCAAAGTGAGTTCGCTAACCTGTTTTTGTAGGTTCTCGATTAGTCCACTGCTCACGGTTATGGACGAAGTTGCGGCTATCTGAGGAGTAATAGGGTTTAGTTCCCAAATCTTGTCGGCAATAGTAGCCAATTTTGGTAAATCATCGCCACTGACAGTTATAATTCCACGCATATTAACTGGTAAGCGTTGCAACCACAATGTTTTCAGAAAGGTGTCAGCCACTTTGTCACCGGCCAAATTGCGCATTTCGCAAAGCAACTGTGACGGCTTTTTATTGCCTAATTCAAGTTCACTCAGTAACTTCTGAGTTTTCTGAGTCTCCGAGTCAGCATATAAAGAAATTAGCCTGTCCTTTATAGCCTGGTATTTATCCTGTTGAGGTGGGGCAAGCAGTATATCGGATACTTGCGACAAAATATCCGGTTCAATGGAACTAATAACATAATCATACTTAGTTTGATCAGCAGTTATGTTCGCATTTCGAAACTGAGCTTCCAATTGGAGGAACCATATCTTCGGATCCGGTTTCCAGAAAGTAGGAACTTTGACGCTAACTCTAGCGACCGCAGCCTGTGTTGCAGTTTCGTTTTCTTTGTTCTTCTCGTCGTCTGGCATTTTCAACACGGGTCACCAGATGAAGCGATGTGTGGTTACAATAAATGAAAATAACGCTTCTCTGACTCCTTAAGAATTGATAATTTACTATTTACAATCAATTAACGACGATAAAATACAATATTTTGTACATTTTCTGGATCACAAACAAAATAGCGACTTTGTTGTCATTGTTCGAAAAGTTCTATAGTTGCCATACAGTTCTGACAAACTTAAACTGAAACTTGAAGTCCGATACGATTAATCGATGCGACACTACAATGATATTTTGAAAGTTTCAAAGCATTTTTACATCAAATGATGAATTTGGTTAATTAAAGTTAGCAATATACGGATACGAGAAGAAAAATTTGTAAGTTTTATAGGTGGCACTAGATAAAATAGATTTTTTTGTTTTTGTTTTAATTATTAATTTTTGCTAGACTTTTTATTTTTTATTTTACTATACTTTCATACAATTGGTAGATAACAAAATTTGGTAGATATTTTTAATTAAAATCATAATCATAAAAGAAAAAAGTAAATTTGGCAAATAAAAAAAAATGAAATTAATATTTGGCAGATGAAATGATTTGTTTTAACCAGCAGTCATTCTTCATCAACATTTTAAAAGTTCTCACAAGCTGCATAACCTAAATTAGTCTTAACAGTTAATAAGTTTTAAAAGTAGCAGTATAAAGTGAGTTATTTCACAAGTCCACATTTTGTTCATTGAAGAAAACACTCGCTTTGTGGAAGCGTTTCTGCCAGGCAGACATAAAATTAATTCAACAAACTTTTACATATTTTTGTGATGTGGTGGTGGGTGGTAGCATTAAGGCTGATTGATTGCACTAGAGTCCCAGACCTGAAGTGGAATACCCTCCTTGGGGGCCTTTCTAAGAGGTCCTAGCCTGTATTTACGCTAGTTTCGGAGAAAACGAGGGAAACTCCGAACAGCTAGGCCTATGAGTGTGACCAGAGATCTACCCTGAACTACGAGCTTCGGGGTCAGAAACTCTCGGCCGCTGATGGGCCTATTTTGTGAGGAATATAATTTGTGCGAAAATGAGAACGCATGTTAACCCACTGCTTACTAACCGGAGCACCAACTTCTAGATGATTTTGTGACAATTTCGACAATGGTTCGGTGTCCTGGATTAAAGAACAATGCCTATATAGGACATATCTTTATTTCTTTGTGATTCAACGAATCTGAATAGACATAAATATAATACGCTTTGGCAAGTTGCTCTTTTGTGAACCTAACGCAGAAAAAGTTAATGTTCACCCTTCAATACAGCAAACAGCCGATTCAGCTTCCCAGTTTCGCATTTTTTTTTAAACTGAAGACTAAAAATTATTTACATTTGAAAAAAAAAGACAAAAACGTAAAAAAGAGGACAGTGGACTGAACTATCGTCTTGAAAATAAGACGTCTGGTCACCTTAGACTAGAAGGATATTCTGTGCAACAAAACTTTTTCTCCCATACAAAAAAAAAAAAAAAAAAAATGCGCATAAGAGCAACTAGATTTGGTGCTAAGCGTAAAATGAATGATTTTTTCTTAAGTTTCATTCTAACTGATTAGAGCAAGAAGAAGCACCGCCAGAATATCTTTGATTTTCGACGTGTTCGCCTGCTAGCGATGTTAATTATCCAAATACAGTTCCATTACGAAACAACTAAAGTTATCTATTTGAATAATATTTAATCCCGTAAAATATGTAAAATATTTCATTTCATTGTTACACATGTTATGTAATGCATTTGATTAATTATCTATATTAATAAAATCCGACTTTTGTCTGTAAATTAGTCAGAATAATAATAATAAAAAAAAAAATTGCAATATTTTCAAGTTTCACACACCATGAAAGCCGAAAATGACTTCAGAAAATTTTGTCTGTGTGTGTGTGTATGTGTGTGATGATGTCTGTATGTCTGTAATGCTATTTTTGTTTCACTTGTGAACAGCTAGACGGAATTTAACGGCGCTTTGCAGGATTAGGACTTTACCCAACTTAAAACTACAGCCGGTAACAAAAGTGTCCAAACACTAGCAAAAATTCCTATATAAAGAAAGTACACTTCATACGGTTTCGTTAAAAAAATCCTTGTCGAATGACTGACTAAGAACAGGATTCGACAAGGTTTTATTTAGCAAAACCTTACGAAGTGTACTTTTTTTACATATTCAATATTTCAAATAGACATTTTTAAATTTAATAAGTTATTATATATTTACAAACTCCACCAACCCCTTCCCCTCCCCCCCCCCCCCCCAAAAAAAAAAAAAAAAAAAAAAAAAAGAAAGAAAGAAAAGATACATTAAAAGCTACATTTATTAAAATACAATTAAATAAAATAATATTTGTTGACATACAATAAAACTGCATTTGTTAAAAAGCATTTTGTTTTTTAGACTATATCAGAAGTATCAGATTTTAGTGATGCAAATGTGGCTGTTTTGCACCTTTGAGCATTACTGAAACTTTGTTCATGACATGATACTTTTTTATGTGTTTTTAACACCAATATACTTTCTAGTGTATCATTGGACAACCCACTTCGAAAATCAGTCAAATTCTTCTTTACAATACTAAATATTTTTTCACATTCAGCATTTGAATGTGGAATAACAAGCGAGGGAAATCATAAATTCTGATAATTCTTTGTATTTTGCTTGCCCTGTAGCACTTTTTATTTGGCCAATTTCGACCCACTGCAAATCCATTCGTTTTGAATTTGTAAAACGGAGATTATTTTAAAAGAATATAAACTTCAGCTTTAATAAACAATTCACTAATTAATTTTAAGGGTTATTTTAATGAAATTACTAGGTTATATGAAATGAATATATACATCTTATTTACATGAATAATTGATTAATCATCTTTCAGTTTAAATTAAATTAACTCGTCGTGATTTAGATATGTCCATCTTATTAAAATTAACATCATTCAACTTGACTACGTCATACTTCAGAGTCAACTGCGCGCGAACACTTTCCGCGGGACGAGGGGAGAATCATTCCTCTCTGTCCACGAGTTGAGCTGTCCTCCCTCTGTTCTCCATCGTAGGCACAGCTGGGAAATAAATCATGGACGCTGCATATTCTTGTCTCCACAATATTTACAAAACCAAAAAGGTATGTTAAAACGAAATGCATTATGCCTGATTAAAACATGTTAATCGTTCATCTTAGGCTCTCCTGCTGCTCCCAGTTCTAGAGATCCTCTGCGCTCTGGACTCTCCTGTCCGCTGTGTCTGGAGCATACATTTTATATAGATAGACCACGCATCCCCCTGATTATCTGTCCGCGACATGAGCTAGCTTCCCCAGCTAAATTATCGCGTTATCCGGAGCTGGAGAGAGAGACGAAAATGAATATATTATGTTATTTTTCCACAGAAAAGAAAGTAGTTTTGGGTTTTTAATTTCTGTATTGTACACATACTTTTTATCTAAGCCTTTAGATTTACGCATCGTTGGAAAGCTAAAATGTCATAGATTAATTATAAAAAAGTTTCTTTTGTGAGATATTCTGTTGAAGGGGAGAATTTTTTGTTTGAATTCTTCCAAAAATAAGTGATTTCTTAAGGAAGAATCGCCCTCAAGTCCGTGTCACGAAACATACGACGCTGACCGCAAAGGATGAAGGGGTCATATTACACCATCATGTTGAAGACATTCACTATAATGATAAGTCCTATTGGTGGCGTAGTCTATCTATATAAGGTCTATGGTCTGGAGAGGGGGGTAAACATCCCTGATGTTTTCAGGAACTCTATAGGTTTCCAGGATTCAGGATCACACCTAAATACTTTTTCAGGGCCAATCGCTTGACCGCGAACTTGGCGTCACTGACACACAAAACTATTTTTCTTGTAAAATAAGATGTGATTAGTGTAACTGGTTGGCTTACAGAGCTGCACAAAAAAAGTCTGATTCATAATGGGTTATAAAGAGGAAATTGGTCAATGTAAAATTTCAATTTTATATGTGATTTTATTTTTATTTTTAAGTACACTATATGCAGTGTTGCCAGATTTGGGGACTTTTTTATTCAACATCCACCAATAAATTTTAAATTTAGCAGTTACCTAATCACTTCGAAGATTAATCGCCTATTATGTATATGA
This sequence comes from Salticus scenicus, assembly GCA_963930645.1. Classification (NCBI taxonomy): domain Eukaryota; kingdom Metazoa; phylum Arthropoda; class Arachnida; order Araneae; family Salticidae; genus Salticus; species Salticus scenicus. The sequence continues at coordinate 78,333,274 of OZ005654.1, read as the reverse complement.
AATATAACTTCTAAAAATTATTGGCGGCTATTGAATAAAAAAGTCCACAAGTCTGGCAACATTGACTGTATGAGGCGTATGCAAAGTTTAGACTATATACAGGGTTACAAAAAAAAAAAAAAAAAAAAAAAAAACTTTTTAATGCTTCCGCTTTAGAAATAAATCTATAATGACGCTTTCGTGAAACTTTTAAATGCATAGAAGAGACGAAATATATTTTAACGTGTTATTATGGTAATAAAATTCATTGAAGGTTAAAAGATGTAACTGGTAATTACAGTTGGAAAGTGTTTAGGTGAACCGCATAAATTTCTTTCTTCATTAATGTTGTTGAAGCTTCCCACAGTTTTGCACTCATGCCTTGTGCATGAATTAATCAAGCTGAAAAATAGATACTGCAACATAAAATTCATTCAATTTTTTTTTTTTTTTTTCAAAATTTATTTCTTATAAAATATACTCTATAAACTTAACGCACAGAGACTTTATTGTTGATGCTCATAAGGCTCTAAAATTATAGCTTGGGTATATAAAGCCTATATTAAAAACATTCCAAAATTTTCGCAAGCATTTCGTGCTGACGATACAATTTTTACTAAGAAAAACAATAACAGGTTTACATTACGACGCACAGTTTCAAACTCACGTTCTTAAATTTGAACAATATAAAATTAAATTGTGTTCGAGTGGTTTCGAAGTCAGGTCAAACCAGATGGATAATAAAAATGTTGATGGAAATTTTGAATTGTTATTGGTCCAAAGGGACCAATAACAATATTCATAATGCCTTTCAATAATGCTTTTGAGGTAAGACACTTCCTGAAGTATAGGAGGTACAATATATTTTTACATTCCTGAAGTTCTAAGGTTTATCAATTATTTCTTTAGATATAAGACGAAATGTTGTATGAACACTTTTGACAGTGACTGTATGATTTTAAGAGGGATTCTGAGTTGCAAAAATAAAGTAAATATATAGATAAATTGAATGTTAAACATTTCCTCTAGAGCTTGGTAAACTGAGTTTACATTTTTTTATTGTATACTGCTACTATGTATATATAGTGTTACAATATTACAAAGAAGTTAGTTATAATAAAAACTCGTTATAAACAGTATACTGCAGCTGAATCGGGTAAGTGGATTTACACCAAATTTATTATACACACGAATTATAAGAGAAGCGCAACGAATTAAATAAATAAATATATATATATGTTGTTCAAAATATGTATACTGAGTGACTCTTTCAATTGAAAAGTAGCAAATTTATCAAAGAGAATATCCACATGTGTACAGAACTAATCAATGTACGTCTATATTATTTTTGTATTCTGTATGAGTAATTTATTTGTTATATTTTCCATTTTACCAGGCGAACGCCACCTATTGGATATATATATATATATATATATTACTCATCTTTTTAAAATTTTCCAGCACATCTCACGAGACGTCCACCAATGAAATTTGGTAGCAATCATACTGACTCTTATATGCAGGATGCTGTTTATAGTTAAAGTGTTTTATTAGTGGCCTGTACAAGAAAACATCTGATCTTCTATTGTATAAAATGTTTAATGGGACGGATTAAACAATTCCAAGCAGCGGAGTGGTTGAGAGGTTGCGCTCTCGAAGCTGGTAGACGTGTGGTGCCGGGGTTCTATCCCAAGTTGTTCTCATCGGCCTAGCCATTCGGAGTTTTCTGTAGTTTTCTCTGAAACTTAGGTAAATACGGGCTAAGACCACTTAGAAATGTCCCGACGGAAGGTCACTCCCCTCAGATAGAGCTCCCTAGAGAAATCAGTTGGCCTTAATCCCTAATGCACACCTAAGCAGCGGATTCTAATCGCATAAAAAATCAAAAAATTCACAGTGTAGAAAATTTTACGTTTATATTTTTGAAAAGTTTTAATATAAAAATTCTTTCATTTAATAAATATCAAAATCCTATTCATAACGTTTTAAGTAAGCCGAAAATTTTACAAATTCGTGTAAATAAATAACAATGAAATCACCGATTCATAGAATCTAAGAAATGATTTTAACATTTAATCTTACAACCTCCAGGTATGTAATAAAATATACATTTCTTTATTTTTCTACTACGTAACAAATAAAAAATATTAAAGGACTTCTAAAATGTCAGAATATATTTTTTAACAAATGGCAATACCCAACTCCAAGAATTAAAAACAGTATAAAACAAGAAGTCCTATAATAAATGACAGACAATAATTTTAGTTTTTCTTTGTCATCCATTACGCAGGTACAATGTAAGAAAAATTTATTTTTCTCTTGGGAAAACTGACGATATGAATTATGACTGTCTTTTCAATTAAGAATTTCTCCAAAAGAGAAACATAAATAATTTTTATATGCCTTCAAAAAGCCAAACGAGCATAAAAGAAAGATGTTTGTGATATATTCGAGGAAAGACATCCAAATAAATCAGGTATGATATTTAATCTTTCTTTATTAAGCATAGAACGATATTGCAAAGTAATTTATTTATTTATTTTTTAATTTTCCAGTTTTGACAGAAAAACTTCGTAACTGAAGGAGAAAATTTTGATGGGAAGTAAAAACAGTGTTATCTTCGGAATAAAAATTTATTCAATTTCTCGAATGAAACTTTACCTGTTAGCTATAATAAAACTAGCATATTCTGGCCAAAACAAAATATTTTTATACACCATGTTGATATATTAATTGGTCGAAAAACTGCGTAAAACCTGAAAAATTATGAACAGCACAATCTATCATCTGATGTGTAACAGAATAACTCAGTTGTTTTTAAATTATTATTATTATTTTATTTTTTATGAATACCATCTTATACATGAATTTTGAACTATATATACACAACAGAATCTGAAATGTAGCTTTCCTATAGATAGGGAAAATTGCAGCTTGTAGCATAGACCGATATATATTCAAATTGATTCTGCGTAAATTTTCATATTATCCATTTTATAAGTTTATTATTTTTGTACACTATACAAATTGAGATAGCATTCGCTAATGGGAATATTTCAGCATAACAAAGCCACGTATCGACGATATGCACACAAATTGAATCAGCAGTTTTTCTCAATAGCCCTCTCACACATACAGTTTGAGTATTTAAACACTATAGAATCTGAGATACAGTCTTTCTATAAGTAAGAGAAATGACAAAATAGCAGCGTTATCTGCAGGACGACATACAAAATCTAATTAACCCTAATTTTTATCATGGTTGAACCAAATATAAAGTTTTATAGTATTCTGTGTGTTCCTTCGTCAGATGCAGCACGTACAAAAAATTTCTAGTACACAGACAAACATACGGACATATAGATAAACATTTTCTGAATATAGTGAAATAAAATTTAAAAATGGTTTGTTACAAATAAAATTTTTAACGAATCAAAGTGTTTTTATGAAAATACTCTATTTCTTAATATATAATTACCAAAAATGACTAGAAAGTAACTCAACAACGAAGAAAATAAATTATATTTTTGTAAATCAATAACCCCCTCCCCCCCACCCCCTCTCTTTTTAAAAAAAAAACAAGAATAAGATAAAAATGGTATGGTGGTGCTTATACGCTTGAAAAGTAAGACAAAATAAAAGTTAATATATTCGGACTATATATTAAGATGTTCTGCGCAAATAGATCTGCATATTGTGAAATTTCCTTTCTTGAAGTGACTGAAAAATCGAAATAAAATGCAGAATTATTTTTTACTTACAAATTATTTCATACTAAAAAAATTTTTGTTCTTCGAAAATCCTGAAAGATAAAAAATATTAAACTACCAAAATTTTTTCATAGATATTTATTTGATACTAATTTTTTCATTAAAAAAATTCGATGGGGATGTTATATCTATGTTTCAATAAATAAACAAATAGAATAAAAAATAAAATAAAAATAAATAAATTTTATTAAATATGTATACCTTTGATATATCTAGACTTATAGAAATAAAAGCTTTAAAAATTCGGCAACTTATAAATTACAACGAAGAGAAAAACTAGTTAAAATATGTGGTCTCTGTTGAGTTCCCCATCATATATTTGTTTTATAAATTTCTATTACATGCCATACTATTTCATGTTAAGGGGAATGAATTTGATCAATCACTCGATCTGGTAATAGACTGAAATGCCTCACCTGATAAGCTACCCACTGTTCAGTTCGATACATTTATTTTATCTTAATTTGTTATTTAATTTTTATTGGCGTTAGTTTCATACTTTAGCTTTCATGCAATTTTATACTACTTCCAATTAACCCCCATAATGCAAGTTTATATGAAATGTTGTTCTATTCCACTACGTTAAGAAAAACTTAAATTTTGAATAACTTACGAAAATTTCAAATTACTATATTCGTAGTCAATAATGTTCAAGCCAGTAACTTAAATGATATTTTAAAAGTGGTCTGATATCGTTACGATGAAAATATCTCTTAAAATGGACGTTTCTGCGAAATTTTGTCCAGTTTTTTCGGAAGAAAATAAGAAATAAATGTTAAGAAAATCATAAATTTATTTCGAATAATTTAAGAAATAGAAAATTAGACAATTTAGAATCAATGATGTTCATACTAGCATTATAAATAATATTTTAAAAGTAGTATGATATTTTTAGAATGATAATATTTTTCAAAATGGACATTTATGCGAAATTTTGCACTATTCGGCCATGTTAAGAAATGCGTACATTTAAAATATCTTACGAAATTTTCATAGTTAATGATGTTCAGGCCAACATCATAACTAATGTATAAAAGTTGGTTTGACATCTTTGCAGTAAAAATATTCATTTTAATGATTGTTTAAGCGGAATTTTGCCCTAATCCCCTACGTTAAGAAAATTATAAATTTCGACTAACTTATGAAGTTTTAAAATTAGAATGTTGCAAATAAACAGGGTTCTTATCAATGACATTAATGATATTTTAAAACCAGTCCAACCTCTGTACGATCTTTTTTTCTTTTTCTTTTTTTTTTGAGATATCGTGTACACAGACTAACAAATTAACACACTAATAACTACTCTACAAACGAAAATCATACCGAATTTCGAATTTTCGGATTCCCCCCACCTCAAAACGCATCAAAAATATAAAAAAGGGGGATCTAAAATTTTCTCAGTTACATAAGTTCGCCACCTATAACATAATGGGTACCTAAAAATATTCTATTGTTCATATATGCAGAACTAAATTTAGTAATTAATTCTATTAAAAAAGAAAATAAAAACTTAAGAAATATTTTACGAAATTTTAACGAACCTTTGATTAAATACTGTATCTTAACCAAGAAGTAGAAATTACCAAAGGGGAGTAGAAGACATGTAATAAATGGACAGACATTAATTTTCGTTTTTGTTTTGTCAGCCATTACTCTGATTTAATAAAAGAAGAATGTAACGTTATTAAAGGGAAGTGTGGAATGAATTATGGTGAACTTTTCTTTTCTAAGGGTTTCCTTAGGAAGGAAAATAATAAACATTTTTGAAGAGTTTCCAAAAAGATAAAAGAAAGAGAATATAAAGATAATTTTATATAATATTGAGAGAGGCTTCAAAATACATAAATATAATAATAATAATAATAATAATAATAATAAACTTTTTAACCATTGTAAAAATTACAATTAAACATATTAAGTTAAATGTCACTTTTCGTTTTTTTTTGGGGGAAAAAATAAACTATCTGTATAATATAGAAAACATTTATAAAAATATTTATAATGTTTCTATAGAAAATGTATTATAAAAAAGAAAAATAGAAAATATATTATAAAGTTCATTATAAAAGAGCTTAGACATTTGTATACATGAAACAAGTAATTATTTTAAAAGGAAAATATGTTACCAATATCTTCTTTTAGAATGAATCATTGTTTTACATTTTTCTATAAAATTATTTATAACTTTTGGAATTTTTCGATTCAAAAAATGTTTTTGATGCTTTCGCACATTTTAAGATATCTTGCATTTAATTTGACTATTTTTAAAAATGCGCAATTGTCTTTATGTTTATGTCTTACAAAAATTTTGTTGCTGTAGATCAAAAACTAATGCATAGTGCTGAATGCTGAAATAGGTAATAATGTTATGAAAAAAAAAAAAAAAAAAAAAAAAAAATCGAGATCTGATATTCTTTTTGGTGATTCTTATGTAAAATGACCTCCTGAATCCAAATATGACTTTCATTTTGCCCAGTCACCCACCGTTTTCTAGATACACCACCCCCTCCTTCAATTTCTTTCCCTCTTCGATAATTTTACGACCATGAACTTGATTTGAAGAATGAAAATTAATTAATTTAACACCTAAAAACCAGAAAATATAAAGTTTAAAAAATAACATTAATAACAGATTAAAAAAAAAAGAAAGATATGTAATGCAAAATTCCAGTGGCAAATCCCCCCCCCCCCCCAAAAAAAAAAAAAAAAAAAAAAACTTGTCGCAAATGTCCATGTTTTAGAATTTTCCAACTCTATAGCCCCTCAGTAGATATTTAACGGTTAAAATAATCCTCCCCTCTCCTAAAAATCAAATTTATAGCCATAAAATCACCGAAAAATGATAAAAATGGGGAGCCGTTCCTAAAAAACGGTGGGTGATTGGACAAAATGGTGATCATATTCGGATTCAGGGGGTCATTTTCTATAAGAATATGCTGAAATGGTGTCAGAGGCAATTTTCATGCCGAGCAGTGTAATTATAAAATAATGAAAAGTGCGTTAGAATGGTCACGTGGTGATTAATATGTATCAAATTTAATCTCTCATACCTCTGTGTATACAGTCCGGCAGCAAAAATATCCGAGCATTAGCAAAAATTCCTATATATAAAAATGTACACTTAATACAGTTTTGTTAAATAAATACTTGTCGAATCCTGTTCTTACTCAGTCTAAGAACATTATTCGATAAGGATTTGTTTAACAAAACAGTATTAAGTGTGCTTTTTTTTACAAAGGAATTTTTGCTAGTGCTCGGATGCTTTTGCTGCCTACTGTAGGATGTAACTTTCAAAAGTTTAGTGGGATTTCATAACAGGGAATCTGTAATATAGTGATCAAGGCAATCATGAAGAATAAGACATAAAAGTTTCATATGCTCCAATATCTTAATAGGGTCAATTTATAGTAAGTTATAACGCAATAAAAACTTTATTAAATTCGGCATACTGATTATTAACTCACTGTTTCAAGAAATTTGTATCTCAGATAGATATTTTCTGAAATTGATCAGACTGTGTTCAGGATTTTGAAGAAAATATATATTGGAGAAAAACAGATAGGTGAAAATTTCAAGAATCTAATGAACTTTCGCCATGAAGATGAAATACATTAAAAACAAATATCAATATTGGAGCATTTCGTAAAAAGACAGGCGTACACGAAGTCCATATACATGTATAATGAATGACAAATTATCCAAAGTCACACTCACACACACAGAATAATAATAAAATAAAAAATATATTATACAAAAAGTACTGACCATAGCACTATGCAGTTTCCATTGAAATACGCATATATATATATATATGCAAAAAAATATATATTGGTTAGATTTTCCATCAACAGATGGCGCTTTATTCGCAGTATCCTCTTACATTTTTAACAGACCCGCCTTCTTAAATGATGCCATATTGCTAATACTGATTAATCTGAATTTGGAGTGTTGCATGTGATTTCAGATGTTAGAAAGTATTTAAATTAAATATTTATTGCGTATTAATGCTGTTAATCGTTATAAAAAGAAAATAATGATACTGGAAAGAGATAAAGAATTGTTAATTAAGCTTTACTATGAGTACTTTCAATGCACAACGTCTGATCACCACTCTCATGAATGATGTCTGTCACATTGAACATTTCTAGTCCCAATTGCACTACTGTAAAAAAAAAAAAAAAATCACAATTAAAGCGCCATTTGATAAATAAAAATTAAACTAATTTCGCTAGAAATTTTGTGTTACTTAAAAAAAATCTTATGTCTTCTTGTGCCTTTCAGTGAAAATTGTACAGTGCAACTGTCAATACTTTGCATATATAATAAATACAAATATATTATACGAATATATGAAAAAGCAAAAAAGCAAAAAAAAAAAAATAAAATAAAATAAAATAAAATAAAATAAATAAATAAAAATAAATAAATAAACAAACAAATAGATAAAAAGTTTTATTATATAAGTATATCTTATTGTTGAAAATTTAGCAAATAAGATAAAATAAAGAAAATAATAATTTAGTTAGCATTATAGATAATCAGGAAAAAAAAAAAATGTCAGATAATTCTTCAGAAAGTAAAACATAGTTTTAATTATGTTGCAGTGTCTGCCTATGACATTAAAAATTACTAAGACACTTAGGGGACGTGAAATAAATGAACGAACATTAATTTTAGCGTTTGTTTTGCCATTCGTTACGCAGATATAATGAAAGAAAAATGCTACGTTCATTCAGTAAAGGAAATACGGTATCAGTTATGGTTAGCGTTGGAAGTCAAAGCATCCTTAAAGAAGAAGATAAGAAGTATTTTTGATATATTTCCAGAAAACATAAAAGTATATGTTTTGATAGGCGATATATTTATAGGGAACATTTTACTATAAATCAACTTTTTAACATTTAACTTTGGCAAGAATTGCAGAGAAATTTTGTATTTTGATTAAAAAAAAAAGATTTTTGTTTTCATTATTCATCATGAAAATATATGGTTGTATTATATTAGGAGAAATTTTTGATGGGAAAATCATGTCATTTTAAACTAAAACACTAATATGATGTGGCCACCACAACACTTTCTTCTATGTAATTTTACACAAAATTGATGCAATACAAATTATTTATTAAATTATTAAATTATTTTCCATTATAAATGAAGACGATTTTTATCTGACAGAACTATATCACTAAGTGCTGAAAGAAAGTCAATTTTTTGCCAATATCAGAAGAAATACGATTTTTTTTTCTAATTTTTTTTTTCGTTAAAAAATGAAAAATAAAATATATAATTTTGTTTTAAATTATCACAGATCTATGGTTTCACCATTCGTTTTAAAAATATTGATGATGTATCTCAAAAAATACCCATATTGAAAATTTACACCTCTCCCCCCCCCCCCCCCCAGGGGAGGGGGAAGGATTCTCCCACATACACAAATTTTTTTCTCTAGTCTACTACTACTATTATCAATAATTCATATAAATTTTACAAACACATATTAAAAATAATTATCATTATGTACATTTATACGAAAATTTGTCCTATACTGCCATGTTCAAAATTTAGAAGAAAAAGGATCACAGCGCCACCTATTGAGCAATTGATTCTCAAATCTATCCAGCATCAATTTGTGTCAGGGTCCAACAGAATATCAAATTTGGTTAAATTTCGTTCATTGGTTCGTGAGATATAGCGCCCATAACATTTATGATACACACACACAGACAGACTGACAGACATTTTTCTAAAAACAGTGAAATCGTGTTCAGAACACCCTATAACGTGTAAATCCTTCGAAAACTGGAGTTTGAAAATTTTCACGAATCGAATACTTTCTCTCTCTGTATATAGAAAAAGTAAAAAAAAAAAAAAAAAAAAAAAAAAAAAAAAAAAACTGTTTCATTTTGTGTACAGAAATATTAAAAATCGATTATATATTTTCATTATGTATTTTCAATTTTGTTTAGATAACAAAATTCTCTGAATGGAAAAAAAAATAAACGACTTTATCATAAAATTTTAAGAACTGTGTTAACTGTGCCACCACACTGCATTAGTCGAGAAAAGGTAGGCGCAAGCACGATAGCAGCGTAAAAACAATAAAACGTGCAAACACAACTTTTTACTTTCCGAAAATACATATGTAAGGAAGTATTGTAATAATGTCAAAAATCCGAATTTGAGATTTTGATGTTCCTATACGTTTTGAGGTCTCCTTAGTCCGTTTTCACTAATTTTACGATGATGTAGGTGTGTGTGTGTGTGTGTGTGAGAGAGAGAGAGAGAGAGAGTGAATACGCTAGCGTCTAAACACTTCGTTCGAATAAGTTAAATGTTGGTACGTACGTTGCAAATCACCATAGCACGAACTCTATTGATTTTAGTGAATCTAGCACATATAATTTTTTACAGGGACACCAAGAAAAATTCTTTATCATTATGGCCTATGGGGCCAATTTTTTTAAAATGCAATAGGATCTAAACTTCTTATTAAACTGAGCAAAAACTTTAACCACAATTTATAGGTCACAGTTGAACAAACTGTAGATTTTGGTGAATTTAGCTCTTATATTTTTTTTACAGTGACACAAAGAACAATTCCTTATCATTATGGCCTATGGGACCAAATTTTTAAAAGTGTGATAGCGTCTAAAGGCCTTATTCAATTGAACTGAAAATTTGTATGAATATTATAAATCACTGTTGCACTAACTACAAGTATTTTGGTGAATCTAGCATTTATAGGTTTTTACAGGGACACAACGAAAAATACTTTATCATTATGGTGTATGGGCTCAAAGCTCAGTAGCGTTAAATAAAACATCGTGTACTATATGGAGAAAAATACTCAAACACACTATTATAATTTTATCTCTTTTGTTTATTTAACAACTCCTCTTATTTTACTTTATCTACAAAACCGTTAATTACTCAATGTTCGGAAAGTCGAGCTGAGCCACTCCAGATTTTATTTATTTATTTTTAACATGTTTTTATTAAATTCGATTCTTGTTTGTTTGTTTGTCCAGTACAAATCTTGCAATCGATTTTTAACTAACTACCCAACTAGCTATATACTTGAAACTTTCAGGACAGCTCAGTACGCGGTGACAATACGTTTTTTCAATACTTTTAGTCAATTGTTTCAGGTCCCGCTGCCTTTGGCAGGGTTATATGATTCTGCAGAAAATTTATTTAACTAACTTTCCGACTAGCTAGACATTTGAAACTTTCAGAATAGTTCAGAACACAGTGAAAATGCATTTTTTTAATACCTTTAGCCAACTGTTTCGGGTTCCTGCTGCCTTCGGCAGCGTTATCAGTACAAAGCTTGCAATCGATTTTGCTCTGACTTCCCGGACTAGCTAGACATTTGAAACTTTCAGGATAGCTCAGAACACAGTGACAATACTTTTTTTTTTTTTTTTTTTTACATTTTAGTCAACTGTTTCAGGTCCCTACTGCTTTCGGCGGCGTTTATATGATTCAACAAAAAAATTATTTAACTAACTTCCCGACTAGCTAGACATTTGAAACTTTCAGAATAGTTCAGAACACGGTTAAAATGTATTTTAAAAATATTTTTAACCAAATGCTTCGGAACTCTGCTTCCTTCGGCAGCGTTGCCAGTACAAAGCTTGCAATCGATTTTTCACTAACTTCCCGACTAGCTAGACATTTGAAACTTTCAGGATAGCTCAAAACACGGTGACAATACATTTTTTAAAATACTTTTAGTCAACTGTTTCAGGTCCCTACTGTATTCTGCAGCGTTTATATGATTCAACAGAAAATTTATTTAACTAACTTCCCGACTAGCTAGACACTTGAAACTTTCAGAATAGTTCAGAATACGGTGAAAATGCATTTTAAAAATATTTTTAACCAATTGCTTTGGGACCCTGCAGCCTTCAGCAGCGTTACCAGTACAAAGCTTGCAATCAATTTTTAACTAACTTCCCTGCTAGATAGCCATTTGAAACTTTTATAATAGCTCAAAACTCGATAGCAATGAATTTTTTTAATACTTTTATCCAATTGCTTCGGGTTCCCGCTGCCTTTGGTAGCGTTTATATGATTCAACAGAAAATTTAAAAACATGGTATATAAAAAGTTCTTTTTATCTTATAATTATTTTCTTTCGACTTAAACGTTTGAATCGTCTGAGCCGAAAATTTATTCACTTGTTATGAGTCACACAAACTGTACAGTTTTTGGTGAATCTAGAACTTATACTCTTTTTACAGGTATACAAAGAAAAATTCCTTATCAGTATGGTCTATGGGCTTAAATATTTCAAAGTGCGATAGCATCTAAACGCCTTATTCGATTGAGCTAAAAAATTATACACATGTTATAAGTCACCATCACACGAACTGTATGAATTTTGGAGAATCTAGCACTTATAGAATTTTACAGGGATACAACGAAAGTGTCTTTATTATTATGATCTATAGGCTCAAATTGTTTGAAGAGCGATAGCGTTTAATTAAACAACATACTATATAAAGAAAAACACCCTATCATAATTTTCTCTTTTGTTTATTTAACGTCTTCACTTACTTTATTTATAGAACAGATAATTACTTAATGTTCCGAAAGTCAAGTGGTGTCAATACAAATTTTATTTTACAAAAAAATATGTAATCATAGGCTAGATGGATATAAAAGAATAGTTATTAAAACATTAAAAATAAAGTCGAGTTTAAAAAAAAAAAAATAAGCAAATTAATCATAGAAGAAAACTAAATACATGAACTAAAAATTATCTCTTTTCTGAAAGATATACAAACAAGTATATGTTATGTTAACTACAAAAATTTTGCTTTCAAAATAATGTTGAAAAATTTACAAAGTAAATGTATATTTTATTTAAATTTTTAGTCAAGAGCAAATATTGAAGTTATTGTCAAGCATTTTCTGTTTTTGTATTAACTTTTTGCCCTCTTGGAAATTAAACTGTCATTTTTTACGAAGGAAAAAAAAAAATAAATAAATAAATAAAAAAGTAGTGGTTAGAAAAGAAAATGATGTTACTTTTATTTATTTTGTTTTTGTTTGGGTTGAAATGTAAGTGACATCTGAATTTGGAAAGAGGACAACAGATTTAAAAATTCTAAAGCTGTCATCGAAAAAGTATGATGAGAAAACTTTTCTGAAAACTCAAAGTAAACTATTGAATTAAAAAAGTTTAATGTTTTAGAAGTTATTAATTTGCTAATTTTGAGAGGAAAACGTTTTTTAATGGTTAGATACAATAAAGATTTAACGAAGATATAGGATGAGTTAGAATTATTTCTTAATTAACGTAACACATAGTTTTACTAAATATACATCTCTTAGAAAGTGATTAATTTTAAATTTCGGAACAGAAAAAATTCAACTCTTACTAACAAATTCTTTTAAGCGCCAATTTTCGATGGTTTGAAAAAACAACAACATCTTTTTGATTCAGCGGCAGATTTTTAACAGCTGAGTCACAACAGAAATATGAGAAAAATAAAAGTTAAATTTTAGAATTTCAAAGTTAAAATACGAAAAAGTTACAGCCAGATTACATTAAACCTCGTTCATTAATACTCCTGAGTCTACATTACACCCATGTTCAAAATTAAAGTCACAGCCTATTTTCTCGTTTCCGTATTTTGAGCATAATTTTTAAGCAAATGAACGTATGAACAACAACAACAACAACAACAACAACAAAAATAAATAAATAAATAAATCGAATAGTATGTTCTTTATCAAACTATTAATCGAATTTTATAGACCTTTAACATAAACTGTAATTTTTAAACTGATATTACTTTATTTTTTCTCAAAATTAAACTTTCGAAGAAATTTAAAATTCAAGCAATTATAGAAAAGAAAAAGTATTCAGTAAGCCGTGTTAATGATGCATGACCGATAGGTGAAGATACATAGGTCTTCAAATATTAAATTAAAACTATGTTTTTCTTCCTGTATTTACTTTCTTTTTTTCTTGTTCCGTCTCCTTATTTTACGAAGAACTTTTTAAAAATACACAAACAAACAAGAAAATTGGAGGAGATATGCTTTATAAAATTATTCATTGATTGTTTTATTATTCTGTCGGCGGTCATAAAACAAGACTGCAAAATCGTACTTTTCATTTTTTTTTCCCACTGCGTTGGCAGGGCCTGACTAAAAAATTTTTGTGTCCAGGGCACTTTAAAATTTTTGTGCCCCTTTAGAAGAGAAAGAGTTCCCCCTCATCCCTCCTGCCATCCCCCTCCCCCCCCCCCCCCAAAAAAAAAAAGACCGATTAGTAATTGTCCTGCTAAAATTTTCGCCAGAAATTTTAGCAGGCGAAAAAGCAGATCGGAAAGAAAAAAAAAATATTTGATAAAAAGTTTAATCTGATTTTGTTTTAGGCCAGTTTCTAAAGACAAATAAAACTACCCCCAGTCAGTTTAACGGCAGTTTTTATTTTTAAATTTCATTAATGTAAGCGAAACACAGTTGAGTTAAAAAAAAAAAAGAAAGAAAGAAAAAGGAAGATTTAGACCATATATTTTAGCCATTAGTAAAATTTTGTGCCCAGGGCACTAGCCCCAGGTGCCCGTGCAATAGTCAGGCCTTGTGCGTTGGGTGTCTCTAACGTGTTTTGAAATTCTGAGCTCAGAAATGGATGTATTTTCTTCCTATCACATAAGGAAGTTTCACAAACTATGGATGAAGATTGGAAGAATTCATCCAGATCTATATCTAATTCGAAACAATTCATAAAATACAATAAAATTGTTTATTTACACATTATCTTTTAAATGTGTTTCTTCACATCAAAGGTCCCTTTAGAGTATTTTACCTTGTCCATGGCTTGATGTCCTTGTGTGTGTGTGTGTGTGATCTCTTGCAGCATCCAACCATAGACTCCTATACTAGATTCTTTTCAATGGCGCGAAATCTTGGCGGTAGACAGCACCACCTGGTACAAATTGCGCGACTTTTGTTATTCGACAGCCACAAAACAATTTTGAAAGTAGGATTTGATATATATGAAAGGCGAATAAGGAAAGGGCATGTTTACAAACAAATGCTCCTTTAATCAATCTTTTCCACTCACGAGTGGCAAAAGGACAATCCGTATTGGTGGAAATACCAATGTTTTGCCCTGAGTAGAGTGTTTTGCCCTGAGCGTGACGTCAGCTGCGCTTTCCTTATAGAATCGAAGAAACGTCGATTATATATATCATATATCACTTCTTAAAGTTATCGGTGACAGTTAAATAAAAAAGTGGCGCAATCTGTGCCAGGTGACGCTGTCTACCGCTTGAACTGTTGCCAAGTTTTCGAACCACGCAGAAGGCACCTAGTTTAGGAGGTTATGATCCAATGATCTAACAATGATCTGCTAACATGTTAACATTCCATCGTGCCTGATGCCTCCTTTCAATTTATTTATTTATTTTATTTTTTTTTTTTAAATGTTTTTGAGGCAATAGCTCTCCTCGTTCTTACACACACATTATTTAGATTTTCCGGGAAATAACTTAAACGGGAGTTGAAAAAATGCAGCTTTAAGCTCAAACATTCCTATTTTTTGTCAAAACTGTACATGATTGAAATTTTGAATAATTTCTTCTTAATCAGCATCTAAAAATACGCCAGAAAAACATATCACGTTGAAGAAAAACATTTCTTTGTCGACCAGTGTAATTCTTCAATTAATAATTATAATTTTTGAAAAAGTCCGTTATGAAAGAAAAAGAAAAGTAAATGCAGGAAGAAAATTCGATTTTATTTTAACATTTGGAGGTATGAATATCCACACCTATCTCTAAGACATCCTTAAAACTGTTTATTAATTAATTTTTCTTTTCTAAAACTGTTTAGTTTTTTCATTTATATCAAACATTTGATTTTAATCATGATTTAATTTTCATTAATCATGATTTTAATTTTGCACATGGGTGTATATCTAATATTTTCATTTACTATATGTGCATTATTTATATGAATTTTTGTTCTACATTGCCATATGAAAATTATAAAAATAATCTATTAAAAATAAACTTTTAAAACCCAAATTCTTAATGTATCATACGACATAAATCTTTTCGAAGTTATGATTTTGCAATTTTTTTTTTTTTTTTTTTTTTTTTTTGTATTAAGGTGAAATGATAAATTTCAGCTGTACTCCTTTATAAACACGGATTAGGATACAGGATGATAAACTAGATAGCGCGGTCAGCGTGGGGAACGGAGCTTTATTTTCCGCATTAATTCAGCCGAACAGAGTAAGCGATCCGATCGCCGCCTGGTGTAGTATCTTTGAAACTCATCGGAAGAAAGGGAAAGCCCGCCCCTTCGGCTTGCATTTTTTCCAATCCCACTCTTTTCAGAAATAGATGCCTCCTGATTGGCTGAAATCTTTGTTTGTTTAATGAATGTTTGCTGGTTATGCCGGCAACTACAAACTTCTTCCTATGCCTACAGTGACTTAGCGATAGGGAATATTTAAAGCATATATATTTCTAATTATTTATACTATTGCTTTAAAATGTTTTATATACTTATCCGTATGAGATAAAAATGAATTTATCCGACAACTATTTAAAGAGTAAACATATGACATTGTTTACAAATGAAAAAGAAATAGTGTGTTGGTAGAAAAAAGGGGTAAATCGATGTAATATTAAATTAAAAGCAAAAAAAAAAAAAAAAAAAAAAAAAACGGTTGAGTTTATACAAAGTAGGTAATATTGATGATGAAAAATTAGATAAGTTGTCTATCACTAAAGAAACTAGCTTAATTGATCTTTCATCAGAAAATGAGACTGACTGTTCACTTTGATTCTAAATTTAATGTAATGAGTAACCAATCACAAAATTAAATTAAATTTCATTTTTAATCTATTTGTTATTTTGGTTTTTGAATTAAATTTAACATATTTATTACAAATTGCAAAATTACACAATTTAAATTTGCTAATTTTCTGGTGTAATTTTACATTTATTTTTAAACTAAAAAACTTTTGATTCAGAGTTTTTTTTTTTTTTTTAACAAATTAATTTTGCAAACAAATAACTTGTTTTTCTGTTTAGTTGTATTTCTTTATATATATATTCACCTTAGTAAAATTGACACTGGCAAAGTCATTAATAACAAATTTCATAATGAATAAAATCCACTGAATAACTAGTTGGATGATTTTATTAAATGTAATAGAAATTTAATAAATAATTTATACAAACACACACATAAAATTTAATGTTACGTTTTCCAGTAATTAACAGCAATGTATATAGATATTTCTTGTTGAAATTATGAAAACAGACATCAATACAATTTAAAAAATCTATGAAAGATATATTACACTTTTAATTATGACTACATTTATTCAGGTAGACCGCTACATTTAACAATAATACAAGTGCAGTTGGAAAAAAAAAAAAAAAAAAAAAAAGAACTAAATAAAAATTATTAATTTTATAAATTTGAAAGATTCTTGATCTTTTTAAAGAGTTTTTTTAAACAGATTATCTATTGTACACAAAATTATCAATTACGCAATATATATTAAAATCATTTATTATTTTTATTCTTTGTAATTCTTCAAATCATTTGTCAATATCAACAATCAACACCTTCCTCTTTACCCTTAATTTTCTTTTCTTTTTTGCTTCTACGATAGCCGATAAATACGCAAAGGATTCAGCCAATCAGAAGGCACCTTTTTCTGAAGAGAGTGGGATTAGAAAAAATGACTTCGGCTTCAGTCATCCAACGAACGAACAGCCAGAAATGTAAAAACGCGCTGATTGGTGTATTTTCGAGATTTAGTCGCCCTCTATCTGTAAGATGAAAATTACTACCTTTCCGTAACATTAGTAATACATCCTTCTCTTTTAATCCGTGTTTATAAACCACGAAAATTTTCTGAGGCATATGATCCATTGACCGATGCATTGCTATGATTGGCCATTAGTTATTGCCCTGGTTGTGCCATCTATCGGTCATTACAAACGTAAATATGCATAAACACTTTTTTTTTCTTTTAATAACTGCATAATTGTTTTAGAATTATAAAAATATGCATACAATGTTGCTCACTGCAAACAATTTTTTAATTTTGAGTTTAAAAAAATATTTTAAATATGTTTGTGTACTACTTTGTGAATTTATCGATGAATTAATTTTTATAAAACATTTTTATGTTTGAATACTAAATTTTTGCCTTAAATTTCAGCATTCGAACATAAAAAAAGGCTTCTTAAAAAAATTCTTCAAAAATTCTTAACATACTGTGTAGTCAACGTAAATCTTTCTTTTATGAATTGACATCTTTTCTACTAATTATCTGCAAAAACTAACACTCCGGACCTTCGAACGCTCCACCCCCACGTTACTAACATGACGCTCTAACCACCTGAGCCACGGAGAAACAAGTGAAAAAGCTTATATTTACCTTAAAATGGAGGGGCATTTTTTATTAGCTTGAGATTCACAAACATACCGTAGTGAAGGACAGTAAGTACAGAAGAATTTGGAAAAAAAAAGGATGATAGCATCTTCTGTTGAATGATTGATCCTCATATGTAATCAACAAAAATTTAGATAAGGCCCAACTGAATATAAACTTCGATTGAGGCTCTTTCGTTGGTTCGTGAGATACAGAGCTCATAAAATTTTTGCTACACACTCTCACATACACACAGACAGACAAACAGCTTCAAAAAAAAAGTTCAAATCATGATTAGGACATTTCAAAACGAATAAATCCATTGAAAATCAGAAGTAAAAAATTTTCCCGAATTCAATAATTTCTTCTTTTATGTATTAAGAAAGTAATAAATAAATAATTAAATAAATAGACAAGTGCTATGTTGTGGTCACCACAAGAAATCTATATTTTCTTTTACAAATTTACTCAGTTCAAATTATTTATTAAATGTTATAATTTATTAAAAATATTTTGCATGATGATTGCAGACGATTTTCATTTCAGAGAAGCTTAACAAACACTAAATTTCAAAAGAAATTCAATTTAGCGCTGACAACAGAGGATTTTTTATTTCGTTTGTTTTATTGTTAAAAAAAAAAAAATAAAAAAAAAAAAAAAAAAAATAAATTATCATAGATCTTATGGTTCAACCATTCGTTTTAAAGGTATTGACGAGTTCGTTTGAAAGATACTCATATCGAAAAATACACCCCCAGAGAGAGGGAACGAAGTCTCAAAACGTGTAAATCCATGGAAAAATTTCCTAAATCCAGTACTTTTTTCTTATATATATAGAAGAAAGTAAATAAGTAAACGAGAAAGGAATAAAATATAGTCATGCTATACATAAAATAATTTCAATACGATCTCTTAAAAAATAAATAAATAAATAAATAAATAACGACAGAAAAAAATTCACATTTTATTTAAATAAGATCGGGATGAAAAATTAGGAAGCTATTCGGAAATGTCTTTTCGTTTTCCATAAAAGCACATTTTTCCTCTGAACATTTTTATTCCTCCCCTTTCACACACAAAAGGAAAAAATTATCAAAACCTCGGTATAAAAAGGATACTTCTGGAATTTGGCCAAAATGTTAAAAAGGCATCAGAGAACAAGCAAACATTAAAATTCAAAAGGTTTCATACTTAAATGTTAAGAAACCATTAGAAATTCTATAAGAAGAATTCAAACAGAAATATTTCTAAAAGTTTCAATACTGTTGGATTGTTGGTAACTATTGCTTACATTTTAAAGTTAAAAAAAAAAAAAATCCTTTGTGTTTTTATTATTATTTTCATTCTTTAGATATATTAATAATCAGCAGTAATAAAGAACACTTGAAATAAAATTGTTTAAATTTTTATTAGTTAAAAAGTAATGTGAATTTTTTAATCGCATTGCATATATTACCCATTTATTTATTAGGGTGATTTCTTGATTTTTTTAGAAATCGACTTATTGCAATCACTTCGTTATCTATCTATCTATATATAATGAAAAGTTTGTCATTACGATAACTCCCGAAATAATACTCCAAATCCAACCAAATTTGGACGGCGAACTTATCTTATAAATACCCTGAAAGAGTTCGGTAACCGCGTTTCTCCGACTTTTCGTTTTAGAGTAGCGGCCACTTGAAAATTTCAAATTCACATTGTAAAAAATCTATTTAATGCAGGATTTGCGTGAATTTTGATGTAAATATAGACCACATCAGGGTCTCAATGAAGTTTGTTAATGAACTTTATCCGCCATTTTTAACAAAGTGGTGGATATCTTAAGTTCAGCGGGGCCACTTGAAGTCAAGCTACCACTTGAAAATTTAAAATCACGATAACTTCCGAAATAATACTACAAATTGAACCAAATTTGGATAGTGAACTCATCATATAAATATTTTGGATGAGTTTGTTAACCAAGTTGCTCCACCATTTTACTTTCAAGTGGAGACCACTTGAAATTTCAAATTCACATTGTAAAAAGCGTATTCCGAATTTGTTTGAATTTTGATGTATACATAGACTATATAAGGGTTTCAACCAATTTTATTAATGAACTTTATTTGTAATTTTTAACAAAATGGCAGATATATTATACTAAGCGAAGGCACTTGAAATCAGGCTACCACTTGAAAATTCAAAATCACCATAATTTCCGAAATAATACTCCAAATTGAACCAAATTTAGAAAGTGATCTTATCTACAAAATATCTTGGATGAGTTTGTTAACTGAATCGCTCCGCCATTTGGTTTTCAAGTGGCGGCCACTTGAAAATTTCAAATTCACATTGTAAAAAGCGTATTTCAGACCGGATTTGCTTGAATTATGATGCAACATAGACTATATAAAGATCACAATGAATTCACAATGAATGATCACAAGTTATTAATGAACTTTATCCGCCATTTTTAACAAAGTGCGGATGTTATAAACTAAACGAGACTACTTGAAATTAGGTTACCACTTGAAAATTTATAAACATGATAACTTTTTAAATTCTGATTCAATTCGAACTAAAGCGGGAAAGTGATCTTATCATATAATTATTTTGGATGAGTTCTCTGGGCAATTTGTTCTGATATCTTGTTTCCAAGTTGTGGCCGCTTGAAATTACGCTACTACTTGAAAATGTGCCTTCACGATAACTTTTAAAATACTAAACTGATTCAAACAAAAGTTGGATAGTGAACTTATGATTTAAATACCTTGGATAAATTCACTTGGTAACTTGATCCTAAATTTTATTTCCAAGTGGTGGCAACTTGAAAATTTGTCATTAGGATAACACTTGTAATACTGAATCAATTTGTATCAAATTTGGGTAGTGGATTTATCATTCAAATATCTCAGATAAGTTCTCTGGGTATCTCACTCTGCTTTTTTTTTTTTTTTTTTTTTTTTTTTTGCAAGTGGTGGCCACTTGAAATCATGGTGCCACTTGAAAATTTCTTATCACGATAATTTTTGAAATACTGATTTAATTTGATTTAAAGTTGGGCAATGAATTTATCATACAAACATATTGGATGATTTCGTTGTTCAAATGGCTTCGCCATTTTGTTTCCAAATTGCAGCCACTTACACTGCCACATGAAAATTTGTCACAACAATAACTTTTGAAACAATGCTCTGATTCGAACCAAAGTTGGACAGGGAACTTATGCTTCAAATATCTTGGATGAGTTTGCTGGGCAACTTGCTTCAATATGTTATTTCCAAGTGGTGGCCACTTGAAAATTTGTTATGATAACTTTTGAAATACTTAATCAATTCAAACCGAAGTTGAAAAATGGATTTAACAAACAACTAGGATTTCGGTGGGCAAGTTTCTCTGCAATTTTGTTTCTATGTTGCGTCCACTTGAACGCTGCCACTTGAGGCTTTGTCATCGCGACAACTTTTGAAATACTGAATTTATTCCAATCAAATTTGGACAGCGAACTTATATTATAAATATCTTGGATTAGTTCACTGAGTAGCTTACATTTGGTCCAAGTGGCGGCCACTTAATTTTTCAACACGATGACTTTTGAGATTCTGAATTAATTCGAACTAAATTTGTACAGTAGACTTATCTGACAAGTGCATTTGATATATTTGCTTGGCAATTTGACCCGCCATCTTGTTTCCAAGTGTCGGCCAGTTAAAAATTTTAAATTCACATAAAAAGGTATTTATGAACTGATTTTCTTAAAACTCCATATGTACATAGCCTACGTCAATATTTATACCAAATCGGCTACTTGATAAGGAGAAAGACATCAACCTACCCTTCCGAATGAGACGGAAAGACTTGTTTATTTTTTCAGTAGATTAAATTAAGATGACATATTTTTACAGCTTCTGTATATTTTGGCTCTTTTAAAATAAAATTTAAAACAGTTAGAATAATAAATTGACTTTAGAAAACTTAATTCTTCATCTACCACATTATATGAAACAGACAAAAAATATATTTGAAGCATATTTTTTAAGTTACTTAAGAATATTTTTCAAAGATACTAAAAAAAAAAAAAATGCATATCACCTCATCACAATAATTGATGAGGTTTTAGTGAGGTGGCAACCATTGTAAACTTAATACATGGAGGTTGAAAAAAAGATATTAGGACTCTAAAATAGCTAAAAAAGTACTTACTTTTCATGTTCCCTTTTTTTTTTTCTATGACTGGTGGGAGATTCTTGAGGTTATACAGGAATTAATTATAACACACGGGAAGATCGTAAAAAATTTCAAGCAAAAACAGCAACAGCAATCTATAAAAGCTTGTCTTGAACAAAATTGGCTAAATGTGACCAATGAGATAAATAAAGTAGAGTGCTAATTCAATGGATAAAGGTTTAGCTTTCCGTGGTTTCAACATGAACAAAGTGATATGAACCAATAGGTTGCTATGTTTGGCCCTTTATCGCTGTGTTGGCATTTAAAATTTTAATTCAGCAAATTATCATTATTATTAGGTAGCAAGTCAGTCCTATAACCGAAATAAATTGTTTTTAAAATAGTTTTTCACATACTTTACATTATAATAAAAAATACATTACTTTTTTTCCATCATTTCACAGCGAAGTTGGTTAGTTGGTTGGGTTTTACGTTGCAGTAGTGCTGCACAATGGGCAATAACCAACGAAGTTTAAAATTATTATAAAGAAAAGTTAAACTTTTAAAACAGCTAAATTTAACAACAAATAATAATTTATCAACTATTTTTAAATATTTTTTCGGATAAATTTCGACTACACGAAATAGAAAAGAAGCAAAATAGAAACTAAAATGATTTAGAACAAAAAAGTATTAAACTACATAAGTAAACAAAATCATTTGCGGTTATAACTTTCGCCAAATACATTCTCCTAACGATTGCCATAGAAATATATTGAAAATTAGCTGTTTCCAAGATAATCAACGCATAAATGGTTCATCTCACATGACTCATGTTGAACCATGACAGGGTTACCATTTATCACTCTACTTTATTTATCTCGTTGCATGTGACGTCTACTGACATAGTTAGATAAATGTTAGGTATAAGTTCTTTTCTTATATATACCTTTCTCATTTCTTCCATAACTTCGATTTTATATGCTTTTTAAACCAATGGTACTTTAACCCTCGCTTTCCCAAGTTGGGGTCATTTTGAAGTTGAAATTTAGTTAAGCCCGCCTCCTTCAAAAAGTGCGGTAATTTGCCGGAGATAGCAAACGTAACCAGTGGAATATTGCAACTTCTAAAGATATAAAAAGGCGCGGTGCAGGTGATTTTCGCCAAACGTGCCAAGCGGCACCTGAAAGCAATTTTTCTGCAGTAACGCCTTGATCTTGGGAAAGTGAAGATTAAAGTATCATCAGCAGTAAAACAGCTAGCTGGATGTAAAAATTAAATGCAAAAGTTTATACTTTTTTCTTATAAATTAGTTGATTAATAGTTAAAAATAAAATATTAATGAAACAGTAAAATCTTAATTCTCCTCCTCATCCCCCCCTTTTATTATGTAATACCCCCTTTATTATGTAAATTTTTTTAATCAGTGGACCACATTTAAACTCACAAATCTGAGTAAATAAATAAAAATATGTTAGAGTTACAAGCTTATAAGGAACTTTTCCCAAAATGTACTTTTTCAACGTGATTGAAATAATTGGATTTTCAAATGAATTACGCGGCATGGGAAAAACCCTTTATGAAATTTTAGCGCTGGAAAATACCTAAAATCTAGCTCGTTCTTTCACCGATAATTTGCTTAAGTTTTACTCGATTCAAATTAACTTTTGATAAACGTTGCTCAATATATCTAGCTTTCAACCTATGCAATAAAAAGTTTTCTATCTCTCGCTCATGCACAGTAAAAAAAAAAAAATTTACTATACAAGCTCATATCTCAGCGAATAATATGTGTGTGAATTTTAGATTTCAGAATAATGTTTTTCTGACGTTTTGTCAATTTTTCTGCAAGTTTTGTAAAATCTTATGAATTCTTTTCTAGTTATAAGCAAAAAACGCCAAAAAAAAAAAAAAAAGATACATTTTGAAATTTTTTTCATTTGTGCCTAAATAATTGTGCTGTTCTCAAAACAAGACATATAAATATTGTAGTACTTAGTATGTGAAACAAAGTGTTAAAGTTATAAGTCATTTGTAGCTTTTTATAATACAGGGTGATGCAAAGTATTTGCGCTTTTCTTCATTTTGTGATTGGACCCCTGATTGCACTATGGACTAAGTCGATAGTGAAAACTGATTTTCTTTGCATGTCCAAAATTTCAGATAATTCCGTTTAGTATTTTTTTAGGAAATCGAAAAAATGCCCCCCCCCCCCCAAAAAAAAAAAAAAAAAAAAAAAAAAAAGAAAAAAAAAAATCTAATAATTTGATCATCCACTGTAAGTATCAGATTTTAAAAAAACTTCAGGAAAATGAAGTTTCTTTTTTTTTTTCTTTTATTTGCTCTAAAATAATCCAAATTTATTTTACATCTGTTTTGAGAGTAAGCTATTTCAAGTCGTCATTAAACGTGTCATTTTATATTTATTAATATAGTGAAAAATAAATGAAATATTATTTCAAATGATATATTCTTAAAGGAAAATCTCTTTTCTGCTTTTGATGACACGTTTTGTTTTCTGATATCTATATCGTGAAATGTCAATAATGTTGGAAACTATAAAACGTATTGAAGTTAAATAAAACTGAATTTGGAATCAATTCTCAAATAAATTAATGGTAGAAAAATTCAACACCATTTCGAAAATAGTTCCAATAAATTATGCAAAAAGAAAATATTTTTGAATATTCGTAAGTAATTCGCGATTATAAAGCGAAAACCATACATGAAGCGAAAATGTTTTCATTTACGTTAATATCTTTTCAAATCTAATAATGAAAAAAAAAAAAAAAAAAAAAAATCTGGAGTGATTCCGCTCGACTTTCCGAACTTTAGGTAATTAAGAGGTTTATACTAGTAGATCTACAAATCAGGAGCCTCAACATCCCAATTGCATCACACATTACTCAGCAGATAATTATTTTTTCTTCTATATTACTTAAATACTTATTAAAACATGTAAACAGAGACACGCATACATATATATGAATAACTTGCTACGTAGCCATATACGTTTCTGAGGGGGCTGTCGCCCCCTCAATCCCCTCCCCCCCTGTTGTATTTATCTGTCGCCCCCTGTTGTATTTATCTGTTTAAATCTATCTCAAAATGTATATTTCATTGCAACTCATAGCCTTTTGTTAATTCCTTTTAACTCAAAATACCTGTACCAAATTTCTTACCAAATTACTGTATAACATATCAGAATTATTTTGCGTAATACTGTAAACAAATTACCAATTCTACGCCTACCATTTTCTGTAAAACAATGGTTTTAAACATTCTAATAACATAGGTTTATTTCACTATGTGTAATGGGTTTTTACCATGTTAAAATATCGTCTGCAGACCGTAATGTATGAAATTCTTTTGTGTGTACATGTATACAAACGACAAACATTATATACAACAACAAAAACTATACAATTATTTCCTTATAACTCATTAATATTTGAACCATATTTGACGTCACTTAGATGATTACAGAATACCAACGGAATTCTTTTAATTGGGCCTGTAAATGAATTATTTAGTGTATACACACTCTTTCTAGATTAAACATGCTTTAAGAATCTTAGTGCATTAAAATGTGCTTAAATAAAAAACTGTCCATAGACTCTAATGTTACGAAATATTTTTGTGTGTCTCTGCAAACAAGCCATAAACATTATACACTTCACTAAAAAGTATACAACTTATTCTATGCAGCTCAAGAATAACTGTTCGAAATTTGGAATAATTTGGATGGTTACGTAGCATTGAAGGAACACTTTTGTAAGGTCTTGTATATTAACTATTTTGTCTAAGCACACATTTTTCTATAGAAAACATGCATCCAAACTTCTCAATAAGGGATGCTTATTTCATTTTCTTTAATGTAGTGTAATCATGTTAAAATACGTTTAAAAAAAATTCTGTCCTCAGGTCGTAATGATGAGAAATACTTTGTCTTGTCCCTATATATGAGCCGTAAATAATATAAGCATAAAAAAAAATTATAGCTATTTTTGTATAGCGCCTGAACATGTGTGTCAATTTGCAAGTCAATCCGGATAATTTTACGGTCGTTCTCACAGTTACACACATGCAGAAAGATAGACAGACATACAGAACACAAAAAGGTTTGAGTCTCCACATGCAGGCCTCTAATGACATTTCGGCAAAAAAAAAAAAAAAAAAAAAAAAAAAAAGCAAGAGAAGACTAAAAACCAATCAACTCGAATAAGTTCTTTAGCGCTGCTGTACTTCAAATAATTTGAGCCCATATATCATAATGATAAAGAATATTTTGCTGTGTCCCTGTAAAAAATCTGTTAGTGCTAGATTCGCCAAAATCTATACAGTTAGTGCGTTAGTAACCTGTAACATGTATATAAATTTTCAGTTCATTCGGATAAGGCATTTAGACGCTGTTGTACTTTAAATACGGAATCAACAACGGAATTGACCCCGATAAAATAAATTAATAGATTAGAATAAGATAAATATATCGAAGTGAACGGTGGATAGCCTATTAGGCGGATATTTCATTCTGTCACTGTGCCAAGCTTTAGACAAATTCATTTCTCTTAACAGGATTATAATATGTCTCGCACTAGAAATTTGTGAGAGCATAAATATGATGGGGAACTGAGCAGAGTCTACCTAGGCCAACTAGTTTTATTGTGCCCCTGTAAAAAATAATTTCAGTTCTTAGACCATAATGATAAATAATTTTTGTTGTGTCCCTGTAAAAAAACTATAAAAGCTAGATTCACCAAAATCAATAGGGTTTGTACTACGGTCACCTGAAATATACATACCAACTTTCAGTTCATTTGAACAAAGCGTTCAGACGTTATCGTATTCACTCACTCACACTCTCACACACACACACACACGTACATACATCACGAAAAATCGTGTAAAATCGTAGATATTTCTAAAAGAGGCACTCTTGTCAAAACCAAACTTGGAGGTGTCGTACACCTCCGTTGTGTACACCTTGGAGGTGTCGTACATGATGAAAATCACAAATATAAATTTACAACATTCTACGACGATTCTTTTTTGAGCTATGTGAGATATAAAATACATTTCGTAGCAATACTTTCCTTACAAAATCTTGGGAAAGTGAAAATATTCTGGGTGTTACCATTATATTTTTGTTATTCAGAAATAATATAGAAATTTTTTATATATTTATGTTATATGTATCAATACATGTTTGTGAAAATTGCTCGAATTATTTTAATTAAAATATTTTAAAAACAAACTGATAACCGGTTTCTATTTTTTAATACTAAATAACGCAAAGATATAAAATTTTTATTTCAGTAATTAATGTAAACATATGAAGTATGCACGACCGGTTTTTAACAACTTGTAGTAAAATGAATTGAAAAGGTAATTTTGAAACATGAGAAAGGCAATAAGGCACAATAAAAAAAAAAAAAAAAAAAAAAAAATGCACAACAACTGCTTTAGGTCGAAATAATTAAGCACGATCCTTTATCAGTCAAAATCGTATGCACACACTTCAATGTAGTAGATTTAAAGCAGCACTGCTACAGGAATTTGGAGATTAAAAAAAAATTCTAAATTGAGTTATTAGCAATGTTTGTCAAATAAACAAGGAAAATTGGAGTTAAAAATGTCTTTTAATAGACAGGCTTTGATTTCTAAAGATTTTTCATACCGACATTTTGCAAATATTAAAATATGTTTGTATCTATGATTTCTTTTAAAGGTTTATGGAAATTTTTTAGGTGAAAAATTTGTAGTTCATGCGTGTGATCAGGGCGACATTTTTGAATTAAGCGGCTACCAACCCCTCAATTCGACTAATTTTAAATAGTACTATCTGACTATTAAATATGAACCAACCAAATGCCGTTCTTAAATTTAACAGAAAAAAAAAATATTGTACCACAATCTGAAAAAAATTTCGAATCAATTCCAACTATAGTATTAATATATCAGAATTGTTTTATGTGGCCCTGTAAACGAACAATAAATACTTTTCTTTTTCTACAATCTATGATAAACGTGTTTCATGCGTACAATAAAAACATTAATTTTATTTTTTTAGTGCAATTTAAGGAAATTAAAATGTATATAAAAAAAAATTCGCCCATGCATGGTATATATGTCTATCGAATACTTTTATATCCCTGTACATGAACTATTTATCTGATTTGAATAAAAAGTTCCAAGTAACGTCTCCATATGATAAAGATTGAAAAAAGCGAGATCGAACTTTCTGCTAATATTTGTTTTAAGCGTTACAGACTCACAGACACACATGAAAACACACGTGACGCAAAAACCGATAAATAAAATCCTAATTTTTGGACTCCGGGACGTCAAAATGTATAAATGTAGCAAAAACTCAATTTCAGGAATTCGATCCCAAAAGAATACCTTCTCTGTGATATATCGATTGGTGAAAGTTAAAAAAAATGGTAGATAACTGGCTGAGTGGTAATAATGTGAAGAATTTTCTTTTTACTCTCTTATATTTTATGTAATAAGTTGGTTACACAAAATATGACATTTTCTGTACAATTCTAATATTCTGATCTTCTAATTTTCTTTTTTATATTATAAGCTGTAGATTCGAAACTAAAAGTAGTTATATTTTACAACTGATTATATTTTTCATTTCATACAATTCTTAAGAATATCATTTCTGCATCAACGTTAAAAAATAAACAAACATATAAATAAATAAATAAAAATAAAAATAAAATGAAAAAATAAAATTTTCTCTTCTATTGACTTCGAAAGATGGCGCTACAATTCACATCATTAAGAACTAAATGCTGCTGTCTCTCTGTAAGTTTAATAAAAATGAAGATATAAAAACTCTTTTTTGAAAACCTTTCCCTTAAATTTTCTTTATTGACTGGCTTTTATGGTTTTCCGAAAACGAATGGAATAAAAAAGAATTACTACTGCCTCTGAGAATTCACTCGTTAATGTTGAATGAACTTTTTTCGAGTTAAGAAATATGGATCATAAATAAGAGTGAATTTTTTTTTAAGAGGCAATTTGAAGTGATTTCCCATAAAATGAAATAATTGACATGAAAATGTACTTTAACTTTCAATTTGAGAAGATTATAAAGTTTAATACACAAATTTTATAATTTATTTGCGGGTATAGTGTTTCTTTCTTTCTTTTTTTTTTTTTTTTTTTTTTTAGCAATTGAGAAAAGTATTTCTGATAAATGTCAACATATTTCTAAATTGAAATTTCATACATGTTAAATGACAATTATTTAGGTGTGGTAAAGTGATTGTGTAGGGAATAATGTCAACTCTGTACACGTGGGTCCTTGAACTGGGACTAATGCCCACCATGGGTGTCTTTTTAAAGGGTCCTAGCCTATATGTACCCGAATTTTGGAGAAAAACCATAGAATACTATGCCTGTGATTATAAACTGGGATCAAACATGGTACTTCCCGGTTAATCATTAAAGACAAAATAAACAAATGAGAAAAAAAAGTGATTACAGCAGCCTTACAAATTTTGATTTTGCATTTTTTTTTGGAGTGGAGTAGAGTGAGTTTTAACTTTACGCTATAGTTACGCATTGGCAATTAGGGGACAGTCTGGAACACATTCCTAGCGGTGGCGCCCCAAATTTTCGGGCATATGACTATAGTTATCATTAAATTTACCTTCTCTTACTTCAGAATTAAGACAAAAGTGGTGAAAAACTTGAATCATTTAACATAATTATTCTAAAATGAAAAAAATAAAAAAATAAAATAAAATAAAACTTTAACACTTCACAATAAAAGGAAGAAAAAAGTTCCAATTAGGCAAATTTAGCTGCAGCCAATATTTTGGTGCTGAGGTTTACCAATCTGGTAATGCTTACTTTTAAAATAGTGAACCACACACTGTTAAAAATGTAACTTTGCTGCCAGAAATTCTCTGTAACTTGAGAAAATAGTCATAAATTACGGAAAAATTACGTTGACAAAACGTATTTTTCTGTCATTACAGAGAATTTCTGGCAGCAAAGTTGCATTTTTTTAACAGTACAACTTAACAAATTTCTAAAAAAAATTGATTGCCGCAAAATTGGAGGCATTTTTCTGGTGAAATGTAGAATTTTATTTTTAAAAAAATATCTAATATCAGCACTGAGCTTCTTGAAAAATATGAACCCGTAATAAATATGATAGTTCAGTTGTAACATATTGTTATAAACGAAGAATGTAGCAAAATTGATTGAGAATAACATGGTTTTTATGAAAAGAAAAATAATAACTGTTATCTGTATCTGCCATTCAAACACTACTGTGCTTCATCAAGTTGCTTCATGGACACTAATTCTAAAGTTAATATTTCACAAGAACTTATAATGTGAATGTGTATAAGCTTATGCGCAAATGAATGTTTATAGAGATTGTGACAGAGACTTTTAAACGTTTTAGGAAATAGAAACTCGAAGTTAGTAAACTGTGTCTGCAGTACAGCAAACATTAGTACTAGTCATAAAAAGCAACATTTAGTCTCCCACCAGTTTCGTCATAACATTATATGCTGTATTAAAAAGGCACTTTTAGACAAGCAGAAATAATTTAATTGATAAAAATAGTATTTACAAATTAAAATTTTTATTTACAAAGCTTTTCGTTATGATATTTCATAGTATCTTTAGGTAAAATATGTGTGAAGTTCGTAAGATACAATCAACTATTTACTAAAACTTTCCGTTATGGTTAAAGGGAAAAACTTGACGATCTGAAGGAAACAGTCATTAGCAGATAGATCTAGCCGAAATACCATTTGCAGAAGAAGCGCGTGAAGATTTCACAAATGAAATCCATCAGACCAACATGGAGAAAATGCAGGCAGAGGCAGAAATACCTGAACTTGGAAGAATTCGCATAAAGATTTCAAAGACGAAACTTATCATATCCGAAAGGAAGAAACGAAAGTAGAGACACTTTAACATGTGAAAATTCACTGGCATAATCGATTCAGAAGTATTCTTCATGCACAGGCAAAGATATTTGCAGGAATGGGTTGGATGCAACGAGATAAATAAATTCGAGTGCTGAATAAATGGATGAAGGATTAGTTTTTCCGTGGTTGATGATGAATACCGTGACATGAACCAATAGGTTGCTATGATTGGCCCTTTATCGCTATTTTGGCATATAAAATTTCAGTTCGGCAAATTATCATTATTATTAGGTAACATGACAGTCCTATGACAGTCCTATGACAGAAATAATTTTTTTTAAAATAATTTTTCACATATTTCACATTTTAATAAATAATAAAATAACTTTTTTTTCATCGTTTCCCAACAAAGTTTAAATGCGTTAATAATAATAATAAAAAAATTAAACTTTTAAAGAGCTAAATTTAACAACAAATAATAATTTTTCAACTATTTTTAAGAATTTTGTCGGTTAAATTTCAACATCACGAAATAAAAAAGAAGTAAAATAAAAATCAAAATGATTTAGAATAAAAGAATATGAAACTACATAAGAAAACAAAAACATTGGCGGTTATGACTTTTCTCAAGAACAATCTCCAAACCGTTGCCATAGAAATTTGTTGAAAATAAGCTGTTACCAAGGGAATCAATGCAAAGTGGGTTCATGTAACATAACTCATGTTGGACCATGTCAGAGTTACCATATATCACTCTACTTTATTTATCTCGTTGGTTGGATGTTACTTTATAAACTACCTGAGTTGTAATATACTTTTAAATTTTCCTTGCTAAACGGTCATCACTTAAAATATCTTAATCGTTATTTTTAATTCTAGGCTAGTGGGAACTTTAAGGATCAGTGTATTCTAACTAATACAAAAAAGTTTACTATATATATTATTCTAATATACTTTAATAGCAGACGTTTAGTACAATAGCAGCCAGACGTTTTGCACAACATTATAGGTATTAGAGAAAAACATTGCCCTATTATTCCTAAATAAAACCAAATAAATGTCTATATTATCGATAAAAAAAAAAAAAAAAAAAAAGCGTATAGTTGTGTCTCCAATTTAGTGATTCAAACGAAAATTGAAGTAGCATAATATGTAATAAAAAGCATCTCTCATATCATTGTGTTTGGTAGTGATTCAATGCTATAAAGACTGAAATACAATCATCATGAAAATCACGAGAAATGAAATTTAATAGCGTTGTCTATAAGGTGATATGCAATTGAATTAAATTTTCTTAGTTTCGTATCATACACTTAATCGTACATGCTGAGTTTCGCTCAGATGAATGGTACAGTTGGTTGGTTGGTTGGTTCTGTGGCGTAAGACGGATTAAATATACTAGACCTATACATGGAATGTCTTCCATGGGAGGTCTTTTTAAGTGGTCCTAACCCGTATTTACGCGAGTTTAGAAGAAAACCACGTAAAACTCCGAACGGCTAGGTCAGTGAGCTCGACTAGGGATCGGACTTGGTG
Organism: Salticus scenicus; assembly: GCA_963930645.1. NCBI lineage: Eukaryota > Metazoa > Arthropoda > Arachnida > Araneae > Salticidae > Salticus > Salticus scenicus. The sequence continues at coordinate 78,300,508 of OZ005654.1, read as the reverse complement.
TTCCCATCTACCAGCTTTGAATGCAGAACTTCTCGTCCACTGTTGGGGCGTTGAATGGTACAGAAATTCAGATATAACTAGCAAGTATATCATGAAAATTACAGTATAATATTAAATCCTGTCGTGTCATAAACATCTAAATTTTATCTGTAGAATTTTATTAATTGTTTATATTTATCAAAGGGATACTGAGGTATGTCACCGTGCAATTCGTAAAAATAAATAGCATACTTGTTGAGCAAGATATACCATAAACGAATGAACACAAATTTTTATCAAAATAATACCATGCTAAATGTTTCTTGGAATTTCATGCATTAGTTCACGGGCTGTTTATTAAAAAAAATTATTCTAATTTATTATAAATTTTGCACATTCACTAACATAAATGTATTCCAATAGATAGAAACAAAAAAATTAATTTAATAATGTTCTTCTCATAGACAACAAATTCAAAGCAATAATTTCCTTTCTGTGTTCCTTTATTGGATGTTCTTTTTTCCAATGAATAAAACATAGTTCCTCCTTCTTTGTTGGAAATACAAAAACGAGAATAAATACATTGCCACCTATTTTTAACAAAAGGTTGCTGAAGAAATGCGCTTAAAAAAATTGCTTGTTTATTCAATTGCAAAAGAGATTTAAATTGCCTCAGGTGCTGAGCTTCATGGTTATTTATGCAGAACTCTTCGTTTTTTTTTTTTTTTTTTTTATAAAGTATTTTTGTTTAAAGTATAATTAATGAACACTGTTAGAAAAATCATTAGAATTGATTAAAAAGTGTTTTAAAAGTATATTATACTGAAACACACAGAAAATATAGGTTCTTTTAAAAACATGTTGTTATTTATGAATTATCTTGCCGATCAGAAAAAAACATTGCAAAGGGGTGCAAAATAGTTCATCATGTCATAAATTATTTAGCTACGTTTTTTACTGAATGAATGTAATCGCAGGCCGTATTTCAAAATTTATTTTCATAATAAAAAACAGAATACTACAGACACCGCCTAAATGTCTCATGAAAATGTTAGTCGTGGATTCAATTACATCCTTAGTGTAAGGCCAGTTGGCATATTTTCTTTTCCATTTCTCACAAAATTAGTCTCATTTTCGCAAACATTTTGCAAATTTCATATATTTGAAACTAAAACACGAACAATATAAAAGATGCTTTTGAACATCTTGTATTAAATACCGAATTAAGAAAAGATAATTTAAAAATTTTCAAAATTAAAATTTTGTTTTAGTATAAAAAATGACGATCGATTTGTTCATAAGTACAAGGCGATCACATTAAAATAATTCAATATCTATATACACTGTTAAAAATTTCAGTTCAAACTTGAACCACTATATGGAGTAAAGTTATAATTAATACCACAATATGGTTTATTCTTATTTTTAAGTTTTCTATTTCTTGCTATTAAATTTAAGTTGCACCAAACTTGGAGCTATTATACATCCATTCATAAGGGAAGTATATGAATCAGCAAAATTTTTATTGAAACCAAACTACGCTTAAATTAAAGAGCGTAGTCGAAAACATAGACTAAAGTGGACATTTTGTACAACAACGCACCCATGAGCTAAGATAAAATCCTAGAAAATTTAGCTCCTTTCATCAAAATCAACCGAACACACAGAGTTAACGAGTAAGACAATGTGGCTCCGTGCCAGAGTGTTTGACTTGAAACCAGAAGGTCTTCAGTTCGATCTCGGTCGAATTTTGGATTTTTTTAAAATTTAAAACATAATACCGGTATTTGGTAAACATAAAATTACTAAATCCTTGTAAAAAGGTAAACATCAGGTGGTTAAAGCTACTTCAGTACCAAATTTTGGTTCAAACTGACACCAAATTTTGAACAGTGTAAATGCTACTCGACTTTTCAACAGAGAATAGTTCTTGAATCGGAACGTCGGGATCTGTGAAAGTGCATAGAAGAATTTCACACAACAAGTTTTTTCTGGACAACTTCAAAATAAATGCTTTAGTGTGTGAAATAAATAAATAAATAAATAAATAAATAAATAAATAAAAGAAAAAATAAATAAAGAAATAAAAATTCTTAAAGAAATATACCCTGTTATTCTTAAAATGTCAGCTGAGATTTTTTTTTCTTATTTAATGATGGAAAGACAAAATTTATCTACCAGTGTACCGTTTCTTATGAGTTTCTATTGTTCTCTAATAACTTAAAAATGTCTTTTAAAGTTAAAAAAAAAATGTCTTTTAAAGTTCAGCACAGCTGAAAGGAAAAATGTCTACTTCTTATTATCTTCTAAGATGTTTAAATGAGATGATTAAAAGAAGAAACAAATAAACTGCAACTTTCAAGACCAGTCTCCAGTAAAAGGTGAGAAATATATTACATATCAGCAAAATACATAAATAAAATGAAATGGTTTTTTATACAAAAAAGTATGTTAAATAAAATTTCTTTATTATGCCTTTTAAAAATATAAATTGCAGTATCTTAGCTCTAAGAATATGGTGATGATTAATCAAGTAAAACATTGTCATTTTACTTTTTTTTTCTTTAAATAAAGAAAACAAAAACCAGTTAAAATTTTCTTTTAAGAATATTTTTTTAATCAAATTATCTTTAAAACGTATAAAACCCATTAGCATACATTTAAACTTACGTATATGTAAGAACATTATAGGTTATATATATATTTTAAACTTTGCTATTAGTAATTTCATTGGCTTTTAATACACACACAAACTCTTCCTTTTATTTAAAATAATTTATTAGAAATGAATGAACAACTACTGAAGCACTTTTTGCTATGCTACTTAGCAATCCTGAATCCTGCTTTGATATCAATTTTCCGTATGCAAAATAGAAAAAAAAAAAAAATATATATATATATAAAACGACCAGATGAAATCTGTATCAATGATTACAGATTATATACAGTTATAGAAAAAATGCTTCTTTCGATATATTATAGTAATTTCAAACTAAATTTCTGTAGTTTTAGAAAAAATAAATTTTCTGTAAAAAAGTTATAGTAATTATTATTATAATTAACATTTTTTTTTTTCATTGTAGGACCCCATTAGGAAGATTTTTACAGAGGTCATTCCACCCATGCCTATTTCCGTCGTGTTTACAATTGGAATTGTTACACAATACCAACACCTGCATGAGAAGCTTTCGTACCACGAATAATGACAAGACGATTTCCTAATTTCACACAAGCACGTTATATCAAGCCAAGATCAATAGCTTTTTATAATTTCTTATATACTTCGATCTGCAATTTATTAATTGATACTATCTACTTATTTAATTAAAGAAACACGAAATACGCGTGTTTTCAGATGTATTAAAAAAGTACTTTAGGGAAAAAAAAAAAAAAAAAAAACAGAGAGTGTAACTATAAAAGAAGAAGAAGAAGAAGAAAACAGATATAACGATTGAAAAAGTAGATTCTCAGAATAATCTTCAGTTAACAATTCTTTCTCAAGTGAATAAAGATATCTAGGAGTACAACGTAAACATCGCTGCTTTTATGCTATACTCGCGCCTACGCCTTTTTATCTTATGAAGATTAATGTGTAATTATTTAGAGCCCAATATCATCAAACCCCATGTTTAATTATTTAGACGCCAACCAGGTTGATGTTAGCGTGATTTTTATTTTTAAGGCAATCTTTTACAAATTTCTTAACCTTAATATTTTAACACCAGTTCTCAATCTTTTTTACAATATACATTCATTGCCATAAAAAATTGCGCACCAAGAAGTAATTGTTGGACCGTAATGAAACTTGGCATGGAGGTACGTGCCAGGCAGATATGCAAATGATTAGAAATACAGCGCGATTGCGCATTGCACAAAGCCACCAGAAGACGTTTAACTTCATTCTTCTTGGAGTATAAAACAGGTAAGAAGGGCTTTTCTTAATGTATATAATCTGTTGCAGAGGGATGCTTTTTAAATAGAGATGTCGATATGCCGCCATCGAAGACAATACGAGCAGCTATTAGAGTTCAAGAGGGGGAAAATCATCGCATAGATGCCAAGTCTCCCGTTTTTCAAGGGAGACTTCAAACCGGAAAATTTTTATAGCTGTTTTCGTTAATATTAATCGTCGAAAATATATATAACATATTCCATTTAAAAATACCGGTGTCAATTCTGATTTAAAAGTTAAAAATGTTGGCAGCTCTGTCATCGGTATGATGGAATCCGGGTGATCAGCTCGGCGAGTATCCAGCCACCTAGCCCGTTCTGATTTTACTGTGAGGAGGTGTTGGGTCTAGTGGATAAAAGAGAGAGGCCGCTTACACGGCGACCAGGTTCAGGATGCGCTCGACAAACCAATAATCGAAAAAACCGTTATATCATTCTAAAACTGTCTCATTGTCAGTCATCTGGACATATGCATCACCTACACTACCTGTCCCTGTGTCCGTAGGTATGATCACAAGGCGCCTGGCTAAAGGACACTTGCTATCGCCGCGCCCATTACATGTGCTGCCAATAATACTCACTCCCCCTCTCCACCATTTGGAAAAGTATTGCGCTCGACGGGGTTATATTACAACCGAATTAAACAAGATTGTCTTCAGCAACGAATCCAGATTCAATTTAGACAGCGATGACAATCATCTACGTGTGTGGAGGTACCTTGGTGAACGCCTTAATCATGCCTTTGCTTTACAGCTGCACACAGCACCCACAATTGCTGTGATAGTATGGGATGACATTGCATACTACACACGGCCAACCTTAATATTGATCCAAGGCACCATGACAACCCAGCGGTACGTTCGTGACATCCTTCACCCATAGGTGTTGCCACTCATGGCAGGGTTTCCAGGAGCCATTTTTTAACAGGACAATGCTCAACCACACACAGCATGGATGTCACAGAACTGCCTCCGCCACAATACCATCCTTCCCAGGCCTGCCCAATCCCCAGATTTGCCACCAATCGAACATATCTGGGATCACTTGGGACGGCAAATTAGGCAGTCTACGAGTTTAGACGAATTAGAGGCGCGTTTATTGTACAAATGTGGATGAGATGCCGTAGGAAATCATACAGGACTTGTATGCCTCAATGGCATCGTTGCATTCACGCTAGAAGTGGCCCAGCAGGGTACTAAAACTTTCGTTCTTTCGTAATTTTTTTGTAATAAATGATCATTTCGCTTTCATTTTGTAATAATTTACTTATATCAATGCTGAACTTATGAGTCTAAAATTTCATTTCATTCTGACAGCTCTTTCTTGGTGCGCAAATTTTTATGGCAATGAGTGTATTTTACATTAATAGCTCTACCGCTTGTTGTTTGATCTAAATAAGAATTGAATTATTATATTTTTATATAAAATCACCTTCCGTATCAAGTTTCGTTAAAATTCTTTCTATAGAGAAATAACGATAACTAAAACGAAAATGTGTAATGTTCAGCACGATAGAAGCACTGCCTGTAAAATATGCCAAGTAACATTGGAACAACATATTTTTTTTATTCTAATCGTACTATTACATTACAAGTGACATTTCATGCTACAGAAGCTGAGATGTCGCTTTAATACAAATCGTAACAAAACAGCCTAGAAAACTGGCATAGTTGAACTATATGTTTCAAAATGTATTTAGCACCAACTATACAAACGCTTATCAAGATCCTTCTAAACGTACAATTGTATGTAATTCTGGGCATTGCTTTTTAAGTTGCAGTTCTCGTTTTTATTTATTTATTTATTCATTTACTTTTTATTTATCAAAAATGTACTTCAAACGGATAATGGCAGGCTTTTCTTAAACTGTCGAATTGTTTGAAATTTCAGAAGTTGTTTAAGACGTACTAATAAAACTACCTAAAACTTAAATTTAAACTATAAAGTTAGTCACATGTGTTGAGTGCTGAAGAAAATAATTTTTTTTTAGATATATTACTTTTTATTATAATTAAAATATCTTTTAAAATAATTTTTATTATACGTGATTTCGAATAGATTAAAATTCGAAAGTTTGCCTTTCAAAATCAACAACATTTTAAATTTTGTAATTTTGTAACAACAACAACAACAACAACAAAAATGTAATACAACTAACTGAAACCACTGTGCACAAGTATATTTTTACAGTAAATGAAATAAATAAATAAAAATAAAATAACATAAGAATATTTATCCAAATGCTAAAAAAAAAAAAAAGTTTTATTTCACTAAAATGAACTTCTAATTGTAAATTAAAGTGATGTTCATAAACTTCTATTTTTTATGATGTACTCTGTAGTAAAGCAGTTTATTATTATTATAATTCTGTAGCAAATATAATAAATTAAAGAACGCACTGATAATATGCCTGTAAAATATTTAAATAATAATTTTACTTCACTTTTTTTTCTTTTTTTATGTTGCATATTTAAAGTAGTTAAGAAAATTTGTAGAACGATAAAAAGTTTTTTTTATCCTTTGGGATTTTACAATTAAGTATACTTAAAAGAAGGGATTTAACATCATTTGTGAATTTATTCACTACTGTATAGACGAAAAATCAATATTTTATTAAATATGTGACAAAAATGATTTTTCAAATGTAAAAAAGAAAGATAAATAAATTACCTAAGAATACTGTTCTTGGAATTTCATGTCAGTTAACATTAATCAAATTAGGATAACTATTTTCCTGAAATGAAATATTTCAAGATCTATCATAGAAGCAATTAATCTAATTATATTCTTTAGGAAAGACACGAAAGAATTTTTTAGATTAATTTTTTTTTTTGTTTGTACTAAAATGATTTACTTATTAATCTTTAACTTAATTAAATCAATTACTCTCCATTTTCATCGGATCTTCAAAATGTAAATTAAGTGAACTACTTGCATATTAAGAGAAAAGGAAAAAAGAGTAAATGATTGTTTAATGTACAGTCGGAGAAAAAAAAAAAACGCAGCACTCGACGTAACTTCCTTGCTAATAGATGTAGAAAAATGTAATAGGTATCATTCGACGGGGAATTGTGAGTAGTTTCAGAAAATGAAATGTTTTGAATTGGGGGTCGTCTACATATTAAAACGCGTACCAACTTTGATTTTTTCAATGGTAATGCCCCATTTTTATTTTATATTTGAATTCCTGGGATCGCGACAGCGCGAAAAAGTATATTGGTTGTATATTTTACTTATTTTTTCACATAGTTATAAGCGTTCAAAGTTTGAAGGTGCTAATGTTAAATTCATATTTCAAACTTTTATTAATATCTTCACAAAAAATAACTTGATCGATATAATTTTTTTTTTACGAGATACAGTGAAGAAACCCAAACATAATCCATCATTACTTTTGATTCTGAAAGATATTTTTAATTTTGAAAAATATTAATAAATTCATATTCATAAAAATTATGAATTATGACCTATATTAATTTTTACATAAAATGAATCCTAATGCTGCAAAATATCGGTGGGCAAATTTGCAGCTCATTCCAGTTATTAGCTTTCGAGATATAAATAAATCTTTCTTTTGGAGTGGTTTAGGGGGCCGTCTCTTATAAAGTTTTGCATGGGATACCGAATCAAATCTTAAAAAATAACAAAGTAAATTAAACAAAATATTTTTATTTTCTATTTACGGGGCAAATTATATAACAACAACGTCAAACGAAAAGAAATGAAACAAGAATGATGATTTTTAGACATTAGTGTTAGCATCAAGAATTCCTGTTTTCTAAAGACGACAAACCCCGCCTTCATCGTTCTTCAATACAGAAAAGAAAAGTAAATGTGACATTGAGTATTCGTGTTAAACCCCTTATTTTATGTTGACAAAAATATGCTGAAGTGGTATTTACTTCACTGATTACTGGTGATAAATTTCGAATCTTTTAAACGAACACTAGAAGAAAAAAAATAACTAAATAGGCGAGGTTTACCGTTTTAAATAGAAAAATTGGTAAATGTAAAAATTGTCTATTAAAAAAACGAATGGAATTGGAATGCAAGACAGATTTGTAAAATTGTTTCTTAACTACCGTTATAGTTAAAGGCTGAATCATTTGCTTCATATATTGCTTTATTTTTATTTATTTATTGTGTAGGGGGGGGGGGGGGATTATTATTTTAAGGAAACTTTAGTCTTTAAAATTTTAATAATGTATTTTAACTTTATATATATGTTTTTAAATATACTTTTACTTTTATAAATATATTTTAACACTTTTTGCGACCGCAGGATTTTGTAATTTTTACAGTAAGATCAGCCTAAGATCCGCCTATTCTCTCAAAATAAAGTATTTCAGAACAAATTTTTTGTATTCACAATTATATTACAAATGGATATACAGTATAATTATATTCTTTCTAATCAATATATTTCTATCCATAGTATATTTTATTGCAAAAATATGAACACTGGGTACACACTTAAGAAATAAGAAACATACAGATTACGAAAGAAACGCCCACTAAGAGAGTTACAGATTTTCAAATGACGTGAATCTACGTCAGCAGCCGCGAAAGGGTTAATTAAAAAATTATATTTTTATAGAAATTATAAAGCAAATCGTACAGTTCCAAAGAGTTCAACTGACCCAAAACTGGTAATTGCGATTAAAATTGTTTAATATTTACTTGAACCCTTACAATAATTTATCCGAAAAGATTTAGTTTATGCGTTGTCTATATTATTTCATTTCGTATTTTATGTTACACCTACGAAAGAAAATTTAATCTTTATTGGTGATCCCTACAGACATAATAGACACTTTTAATTGAAAACTATTGCAATTTTTTTAAAGAGTACAGTCTGGACAAAATCGCAAGTGTAATGTATTTAAATAGACCTATAATTATTTAAAAAAGTACTGAAGTATATACAAATCTAAGAAACTGAATTCAAGATAACTAAGGAACTGTTAAATATCAATCTTTTTTATTAATTTTTATAATTCTTTTTTTCCTGAAAGATTTCCGGTGTAAAACATTAAAATTTTGTCAATTTCTTATAGGATCTTAATTTTATTTTTCTACATTTACTGATAACCCCCTAACACATTTTTTATTATAACTCTATAAGTACTAAAGATAAAGTATACAAACAGTATACTTTTCTGCACTGCCAGACTCTCAGAAAATCGAATATGAAGTCAAAAGTGGGTGTTGCTATTGAAAAAAAAATCAAAGTTGGCGCTCATTTCAATATGTAGCTAACCCCTAATTCAAAATTCGACAGCATTTTTAAAAAGTGCATTTAATTTCATGTTGAATGGTGTCTATTAAATTTTTCTGCGTCAATTAATAATGAAATTACAGCGAGTGCTGCGATTTTTTTTCCCCGACTGTATTCGACTGTAAATTCGTAGCACACTTAGCATTCTTAAAAAAAAAAAAAAAAAAAAAAAAAAGACTATAAATTTTGTAACATTTGTAAATTTTTTTGCAATATATATTTTGTATATATATATATATATATGTATATATATATATACAGTCGGTAACAAAAGTATTCTAACACTAGCAAAAATTCTTATATAAAAAAAGTAGAGTTAATATTGTCTTGTTAAATAAATCGTTGTCGAATCATGTTCTTAGACTGACTAAGAACATGATTCGACAAGGATTTATTTAACAAAACAGTATTAATTCTATTTTTTTTTTATATAAGAATTTTTGCTAGTGTTCGGATACTTTTGTTACTGACTGTATATATATATATATATATATATATATATTTAATTGGTATCAGTAATAACATTTTGTATTTCGTTGTCTAAAATGCAATATAAGGCATTTTATTTAAATCAGATTAAAATGTTTCAAGTAATATAAAAATAACTCAAGGAATATTAACTGAGAATAATTTTTACTTCCCCAACACATACTATTTAAGGAAAATATTTGCTTGTGAAATTTTGATATATGTATACTTTTTAAAATACTCTGATTTGATTTTTGCTATTTTTACGGAAATGAATTTTGGTGATGGTTGATATTTTAACAGCGATGTCTATTTTTACAATAAATATTTTATATGAATATTTTTTATTTTCCGAGCGAATACTAAAGAAAGCATAGTGATCCAGAAAATATTTGTCTATGAGATTTCGGTATATCTGTACTTTCTTAAGTATGTTAATTTAATTTTTGTTATTTTTATGATGATGCATATATACCAGATAAAAAAAAAAAAAACAAAAACAAAAAAAAAAAAAACAGACAGACATTGTAATAAATGCATTTTGGACATAAAAGTAAAAATAATATACGTACACTATTTTTAAAACAGATCTCTAATGTTACTAAAGTTCTCAAAATATCGTCCCCTTTAGGATGAGGGTAGGTGGGGTTGAAATTTGAAATGAAAAAACTTTTTAGTACTGTTACATAAAGTTGAAAAGTGTTTATGACTACTTTCTTTCGATTTGTATGTCTCTTTATCTTTCCGACCATTCTTCTATCTGTTTGTCTGTCCGCGTTCTGATTTATGTATATACTTTTAGAATATTGTGAAATTAATACATATTATTGAAGTGTAATATGGCATATTCTCTATTGAAAAAGTTATAAGTCGCAAGTGGTGCGCGTACAGAAACACCAAAAAATTTGAAACATTAAATTCTGTGAAAAGTATTTCTATAAAATATATTTTAATATTTTTCTACAGCACAAAGCGTAATGTTACTAAAATAAATTATTTATATTTATGTTTCCAAAGATTCATGTGTATGTTTCATTCATAAATTACTATGCATATCAAAAGCATGTTCTGGTATATAGTATATGGTAACATTCATGACTGGTTTAAAGGGCCATACAAAAATGTTTAGGTACTTTAGATGATAAATTTGTAAAGTAATTCAAAATTATTTCTGATCTTTTTTACATTTTTAACACTTTCAAAAAAAAAAAAAAAATTCTATATGTCTGTCTGTCCATCTGCCCACCCTGTAGTTAAAAAAAAAAAATATGTTTAGAATGCATTGAAATTGAGATATGTTTATAAAGTGAGCTATGGTATGCTTTTCATTGAAAATGGTATAATTAATGTAAGTAATTTCTATATAGAGTTTTAAAGAAGATTTGAGCTGTAATACAATATATTTGAAAGGTAATTTTTAAAAGCCCTTATTACTCTATATTTTATGCCCTATTACTCTATACTCCTTATTACTCTATACCACATTTAACATAATGAAATTTACAAACATTGTTCAGATGCATAAAAACATTTATCCCGTAGAATAATGTCTGATTTATTTAACAGGTTAGTTTAAATGTACAATTTTGATTGGACCCAAATATTTTTTTTAAAAACGTAAATGGATGTCATAAGTAGGTAGAAAAGGAGAGTTCTGGCTCAGGCGGGGGTGGCACTGCGGCACCGGCAAGCCGTGCGGGTGTCACACCACCTCTGAGGGGTCTAGATGAGTTGACGTTGACCTTGAGACATCTTCTAACTTAATCGTGAAAGATAACGAGGGTGTTAATGAGGAAATTTAATTAAAAAAATTTAATGAGTGATTTTTTGTAAAAGGTGACGCTGGTTTTAAAGCGATGTTTTGTGGTAGAATGAAAAAAGCAGGATATTGTTTGTGAGTCATTAGAAAATTAATTAGGGAGTTAATTAAGAAATTAATTAAGAAATTAATTAAGAAATTAATTAAAAATTTAAAAATTGAGGGATAAATAAGAAATCGATTGAATTTAAGAATGTGGATAAAGTATGCAAGAAATAGAGTGGTCTGACTAGGGTTCGAACCCGGCACCTTGCAGTAAAAATATTTCAGTAGTTTTCACGGGTGTGTGAGTGATTTTTATAGTATATGTCTGCACTGTTCTTTTAAAACTATGAATGCTAGTGTCCGAAAAGAATTCAATCGTTTTAATGATATTAATTAGAGAATAATAATTAAGAAAAATATTAATTAAGGATCTTCTTGTAAAAAATCGTCAATTATTTTCCGAAAAAAAGGCAATGAAAGCAAAAATTAAGTATAAAGAACGAAAGAAAGTTTAGAAACATAGATTTTGACTGAGATTCGAACCCGGTACCTTGCAGTAAAAATATTTCAGTAGTTTTCGCGTGTGTGTGAGTGATAATTATAGTATATGTCTGCACTGTTCTTTTTAAACTATGAATGCTAGTGTCCGAAAAGAATTCAATCGTTTTAATGATATTAATTAGAGAATAATAATTAAGAAAATTATTAATTAAGGATCTTCTTGTAAAAAATCGTCAATTATTTTCCGAAAAAAAGGCAATGAAAGCAAAAATTAAGTATAAAGAACGAAAGAAAGTTTAGAAACATAGATTTTGATTGAGATTCGAACGATTCAACCATTTAAATTATATAAATTTTCAGAATAATAATTAATAAAGTATTAATTAAGCATTTCCTTCTAAAATATTACGAATGTTTTATGAAAAATGACATTGAGAGTTAAAATTAAGTATAAATAATGAAAGAAAGTGTAGCAATAGAGACACCTGACTGAGATTCGAACCCGGCGCCTGTTTGAAGTGAGGAAACAGTAGTTTACAAGTACTTTAACCACTGTTCTTTAGAAATATACCTACACAGATCTTTTTAAACCTAAGAATACAAATGTTTGAGAACGACTCAACCATTTAAATAATATTAATTACAGAATAATTAAAAAATAATAATTGAAGATCTTGCAAAATTCGCTAATATTTTATGAAAAAAGATGATGTATGTGAAAATTAAGTTAAAAGATGTTTAAAATCTCAAATGTATAAGTGAAATTAAATTAGAATGAAAGACGAGAATTGTTTTTTGAAAGATAACAAAAAAGAGTGATTAAAATTACTTATTAATTACTTAATTGAAGAAAGTTCGTTAAAAAATACTTTTCATCATAAAGATTTTTTTAATTGTGAATACTAACTAGCATCCATTTTAAACTGTATATATTTTTTTACTAAATAGAATAAAGATCGACTTAATTCGCCAATGGTGACGTCACAATGTTTTTAGGGAAGAAGGTGACCATCCCTTTAAGCATTTTCTTAGAATCGGGGGAGATGCTATTGTACATTCAATACAAGAAAGAGGAGGAAAAATACCAGTTTTGTCGCTACCTTTAACCGTGTTTTAATTTGATTATTGTTAGACGTTTTAAAAATATAAATTCATTTCTTTCTATCTTTAGAAGAATCTTATTGATTATTTGATATACAATATGGGAATATAATAACTTTTAATAATAGACATTTTCAGTAGATTTTTACAAATCGCTACAAAAAATTCATTACAACTTCAGAAAATCAAAAGTTTTTAGATATAATTTGTAACTTTTTCGAATAATCCTTCACATATTAGACTACACCCTTACATTTCTTTAGTGTAAACCCGTGAAATTTTACCAATAAAATCAGAAATAGGGTCGTAAAAATAAGAATTTGGCATGATTTTAAATAAATTTTAGGATATATCTACAAAAATTTTAGAGTATTTGGCGATAATTCGGATTTGGTGAGAAACACCTAGTATTAATTTCGAGTGGAGTAAAATTTTGTCACATGCTAACTTATTTTTGCGTGAGTGAAGACATCTGTTTTTTAACCTGAATTCAGTACTACATAAAAATTATTTTTTCAAGATGGATGTCAGAACAGATATTATTTTGTTAAATACATTTACTCATATATTCAATAGATCACATCTACGCAAATCAGAACTAGGGATTATAAATCAGCTTAAATTTCGAATGAATGAATTTATCAATTCAGAAATTAGCAATCAACTTTATGAAAATGTTGATATGTTATCTGATGAAAATTTTTATACCTGTTTAGATATTGTTGTAAAAGAAATGATAAAAAATGAAATTAATTGGGATAAAGTTGTAATTTACTTAGTATTTTCAAGTGAACTTATGGCAAAGCACTTTAAGAGATCTGGAGAGTTTATCATACTTTGGATAAAAATTTTTAATATCTTCCAGAAGTATTTAGGTAGTTGGATTATTGATAATCAAGAATGTATAAAAGTCAAAGAAGTGAAAAAATCATTTTTTCAAAGAATGTGGAGTTTTATCACTCGATCATGATATGAAAATTGTAAAAATATTATCTGCTATGTTGAATTATGTTCAGTTCAATCTGTAAAAGAACAATGTTCAAGAAAAATGTATGTATGTAACGTGAAATTCAAAGTAAATAAAGAACTTTAAATGGGAATTTTGTTTAAGAAAAAATTATTTGAAGTAAAATTCATCTTTAAAAAATAAATAAATAAAAATAAAAATAAGTTGATCAATGTAAAAAACTGAAAAATTCACTAAAAATATAAGAAACGCATTTTCACAATAATAAGATTGTAAATGTAAGATAAAATCACAAAATTACCAGCATAAGAGACTGTAGGTATTCGAAAAAAAATTATGAAGTCAACAATTTTGGTGTTAAACAGCACATCTTATTTTACAAAGTACTAAGTTTTTTAAAATCATTTAGTTTGAACTTTTTCAAACTTATACTTATAAACTGAAATTTTTGTGAATGTAAAATTTTTTACACAAAGTATTTTAGAAAAAATACCATCTCAGAAATTAACTAACTTATTTTTAGAATAAAAATATAAGAAACTTATTTTTACTAATGATAAGAATGAAAATGTAAGGTAAAATCTCATTCTTACCAATTTAAGAGACCGCAAGTATTTGAAAAATCATGAAGTATGGAATTTTAATGTTTCACACGTGTTAATAACGCGTCTTATTTTACAAAGTACTAAGTTTTTTTAAAGTCATTTAGTTTGAAGTTTTTCAAACTTATACTTATAAACTGAAATTTTTGTGAATGTAAAATTTTTTACACAAAGTATTTTAGAAAAAATATCATCTCAGAAATTAACTAACTTATTTTTAGAATAAAAATATAAGAAACTTATTTTTACTAAAATATTTTTGTACAAAGTATTTTAGAAATTTAGATAACTTGTTCTTGAATAAAAATATAAGAAACTTATTTTCACAATAATAAGATTATTAATGTAAGATAAAATCACAAAATTACCAGCTTAAGAGGTTGTAGGTATTCGAAAAAATCACGAAGTCAACAATTTTGGTGTTAACAACACATCTTATTTTACAAAGTGCTAAGTTTTTTAGTCATTTAGTTTGAAGTTTTTCAGACATATGCTTATAAACTGAAATTTTTTGTAAATGAAAAATTTTTTACACAAAGTATTTCAGAAAAAAATATCATCTCAGAAATTAATTAACTTATTTTTAGAATAAAAATATATGAAACTTATTTTTTCTAATGATAAGAATGAAAATGTGAGATAAAAACTCATTCTTACCAATTTAAGAGACTGTAAGTATTTTAAAAATTATGAAGTATGCAATTTTAATGTTTCACATGTGTTAATAACGCATCTTATTTTACAAAGCACTAAGTTTTTAAAAGTCATTGGTTTGAAGTTTTTCACACATATGTGAAATAAATGCATAAATATGTAAAATAAATACATAAATGATAATAATGTAAAATAAATACATAAATGAAATTTTCGTAAATGAAAAATTTTTACACAAATTATTTTAATACAAATTCTATCTCAGAAAAATTAACTTTTTCTTTTTAGGTTGAAAATGTAAGATAAAAATCTAACACTTATCGAATTTAGAAGCTGCAGATGTATGATGAAATCATGAACTTGAAACTTTAAGTATTAACAACCTACCTTCTTTGAAAATACTAAACCACAAGTTTCGACAAATCTATAATCAACTGTTAAAAAACATAGAATATTTTTTTCCCTAAAATGTTTAACGTAGATGCTACATCCATAAAAATACAGAGTGAAAGTGTACAAATTATCTGTTTAGACATGTTGATAAACTAGAATTTTCCACAAGATTCGAGTATTATAGCAAGGTATGGGATAATATTTGGCTAAATTTCCACTAATATTGGCGATAGTTATAAAAATTTGGTATGAAATAAGAGAATTTGCCGTAAATTCTTAAGTAAAACTGATGAACGAAGAAAAAATTTGAATTAGTTACATTCTTTTCTCGCTGTAGAGTTGTCTAAGTTCTCATACTTAGTAGTTTTTAAAGTCTTACTTTTAGAGTGATTTTTTACACTTCGCTAAACTGAAATACAAAATGAATAATACTGTAAGGTCCGAGGAGACACACGTTTCCGTTCAACAAACCCCTTCATCAGGTTTTGAGGATGAGAAGTTATCTAAACTTTTTATTTGTCCAACTTGTAAGAAGCCATTTTTTAAAAAATCCTATCTTACTAGACATGTCAAGGTTCACAATGATATTAAACCTAATATTTGTTACGTGTGTGAGAAAGGATTTGTTACTTTACATCGTTTAAAAAGACATATGGAAACCCATAGAAAAATTTCCATAAGATACAAATGTGAATATTGTATTGAAAATTTCAATCGCAAGTGTGATTTATTTAAACATAAGAGATTATTTCATCAAAAAGTCTTACCTGAACATCTATGTATTATTTGTAAAGATGCTTTTAAACACAAGTATGAATTGGAAAAACACAAGAGGGTGCATTATCGTAAACCTGAGTATCTATGTGAGGAATGTTCTATAACCTTTACAACAAAACATGCTTTTTCAAACCATAAGCGAAAAAGTCATAAAAAGACTTTACATACATACTGTTGTGACGAATGTACTGATACTTTTTCAAACAGACGACATTTTTTAAAACATAAAAGAAATATGCATAAAAAATCTTTAATGCAAACTAGATGTGATGAATGCAGTGAAACTTTTCAGTGTAAGTATGAATTATTGCAACATAAGAGAAAGAATCATCTTAAAGACTTTAACATACGTAGAAATTGTAATGATCGAAGCACTAACAATGAATTATCGACAGTTAATAATGACAGTGAGAATCTGGACTTGTTAAATTTTTTGGATAATTTTCACATTGAATGTGCGAATGGTGTTTTTGACTTACATTCCAACAACTTTCAGAATGAAAATATAGACTTAGACTTAAAAAATTTTTTGAACAATTCGAATGTGGAATATACAAGTGGAAATAATATTGATGATTTATCAGCCAAAGATGAAAATAAGGACTTAAATAATTTTAACCTGATACAAACTGATTTACCTCTAGTAAACTATGACAATGAAAGTCTGGACTTGTTAAATTTTTCGTATAACTTTAATCCCAAGTGCTTGAATATTTTTTCTGCTAACGACGAAAATATGAATTCGAATAATTTTAGTGCGAAGGAAAATGAGTTGGTGACAAATAACTTTAACAATGAAAATCTAGACTTGCTAAATTTTTTGAATAACTTTAATACTGAATGTATGAACGATATCCCAACAATATAGATTTGCTGTCTTGTATTATTGTGAATGAATTTCAAATAAAAAGATTTCAATGAAAATGATTTGTTTTAATTTTTATTACAAAATCATCTTTTTTATAATATTTTCTATTAGAATACAAACTGAAGTGTCATCTTTTTTTTAAAATAAAAACATGTAAAAAGTTTACTTGTGTATTAACGATATACTTTTTCATTACTGTAGTAGAATTGATTGAGTATAATATTTAAACACTAAGTAAAAATTATGCACAATAGTAGTTTTATAAACTATCAAACTTACATCGAAGAAGAAAAACTTGTAAAATTGTTTTACCACTCAACTGTAAAGTACTTGTGAAAATCTTAAATGAATTTATCTTATTAACAATTTTCCTGAAAAACTAGCTTATAAAAATTTTAGATATAATTATGAAGTTAGTATTTTCCTAAGTATCACGTTTGAATCTTACTTTGAATATACATCATCAAAGTGTTTTATTCTTTAACTAAAATCACAATCTCTATTCCAAAGAGTGTAAAAATAATGTTATAATAACAACTTAAACTTTTATATATAGATACTTTCACGATTGTATTTTAACTTTTTTTTATTTTTTAGAATACAGAAAATATTTTGTAAGAATTGTGAAAGCTTAATTTTAGAAGTTTGTGAAATTTCACAAAATTTTTTTAAACATTTTTGTCAAATGTTTTCTTTATGTCACATCACTTAAAAAAATTTAACTGTTTTTAACAGAATTACTAACACAAAACATTAAGTTAGAAAATTTATAGATAAAACTTATAAGATACGAAAAACCATATGTGAAGTAATAACAAAAGGTGTATATACTTTCAAGTTTAGACATGGTTCAACAAGCTTGAGGAGACACTAAAACCTGTAGCTGACGTCATAACCCCTGTAGCGTAACTTTTCCCTTACTACTACGTCACAAATGTATAATTTAACAAAAAGTACTTATGTCACCCCACAATTCCTGTCTTGTATTATTTTACTTTGTGTATAAAATCAATGATCTATAAAAAAGCTTTGTCGTTTTTATACACTTTGAAGTAAAAATTTTCTCCAAAAACATCAAATTATATTTCGCAAGTATGAATTGATATGTATTTGTTTTAAATATCTCTAAGTTACATTATACCAAAGTATAATTTCTAATATTTAAACAATTCTCACTTTACAAAAATTAACTTGTATGCATTTCTAGATCTTTAATAAAAATCTTTAATTTTTTTATCTCAAAGACTTTAAACTATTCGAGATATGTGCAGCTTAAGTGCAATCCAATACTATTTGCATAACAATGTGGAATATCATATGTTAAGAAAATCTTAAATTTTGAATATTTTTCAGTTATTAAACGAAAAATTGTCTAAAATTTACTAAGTGTTTCACTAAAGAAGAGAATTACAAACAAATTAAAAAATAAAAATAAATAAAAAATAAATAAATAAATAAATAAGTAAAAAATTGTTAATTTTAGACAATTTTTCGTTTAATAACTGAAAAATATTCAAAATTTAAGATTTTCTTAACATATGATATTCCACATTGTTATGCAAATAGTATTGGATTGCACTTAAGCTGCACATATCTCGAATAGTTTAAAGTCTTTGAGATAAAAAAATTAAAGATTTTTATTAAAGATCTAGAAATGCATACAAGTTAATTTTTGTAAAGTGAGAATTGTTTAAATATTAGAAATTATACTTTGGTATAATGTAACTTAGAGATATTTAAAACAAATACATATCAATTCATACTTGCGAAATATAATTTGATGTGTTTGGAGAAAATTTTTACTTCAAAGTGTATAAAAACGACAAAGTTTTTTTTATAGATCATTGATTTTATACACAAAGTAAAATAATACAAGACAGGAATTGTGGGGTGACATAAGTACTTTTTGTTAAATTATACATTTGTGACGTAGTAGTAAGGGAAAAGTTACGCTACAGGGGTTATGACGTCAGCTACAGGTTTTAGTGTCTCCTCAAGCTTGTTGAACCATGTCTAAACTTGAAAGTATATACACCTTTTGTTATTACTTCACATATGGTTTTTCGTATCTTATAAGTTTTATCTATAAATTTTCTAACTTAATGTTTTGTGTTAGTAATTCTGTTAAAAACAGTTAAATTTTTTTAAGTGATGTGACATAAAGAAAACATTTGACAAAAATGTTTAAAAAAATTTTGTGAAATTTCACAAACTTCTAAAATTAAGCTTTCACAATTCTTACAAAATATTTTCTGTATTCTAAAAAATAAAAAAAAGTTAAAATACAATCGTGAAAGTATCTATATATAAAAGTTTAAGTTGTTACTATAACATTATTTTTACACTCTTTGGAATAGAGATTGTGATTTTAGTTAAAGAATAAAACACTTTGATGATGTATATTCAAAGTAAGATTCAAACGTGATACTTAGGAAAATACTAACTTCATAATTATATCTAAAATTTTTATAAGCTAGTTTTTCAGGAAAATTGTTAATAAGATAAATTCATTTAAGATTTTCACAAGTACTTTACAGTTGAGTGGTAAAACAATTTTACAAGTTTTTTCTTCTTCGATGTAAGTTTGATAGTTTATAAAACTACTATTGTGCATAATTTTTACTTAGTGTTTAAATATTATACTCAATCAATTCTACTACAGTAATGAAAAAGTATATCGTTAATACACAAGTAAACTTTTTACATGTTTTTATTTTAAAAAAAAGATGACACTTCAGTTTGTATTCTAATAGAAAATATTATAAAAAAGATGATTTTGTAATAAAAATTAAAACAAATCATTTTCATTGAAATCTTTTTATTTGAAATTCATTCACAATAATACAAGACAGCAAATCTATATTGTTGGGATATCGTTCATACATTCAGTATTAAAGTTATTCAAAAAATTTAGCAAGTCTAGATTTTCATTGTTAAAGTTATCTGTCACCAACTCATTTTCCTTCGCACTAAAATTATTCGAATTCATATTTTCGTCGTTAGCAGAAAAAATATTCAAGCACTTGGGATTAAAGTTATACGAAAAATTTAACAAGTCCAGACTTTCATTGTCATAGTTTACTAGAGGTAAATCAGTTTGTATCAGGTTAAAATTATTTAAGTCCTTATTTTCATCTTTGGCTGATAAATCATCAATATTATTTCCACTTGTATATTCCACATTCGAATTGTTCAAAAAATTTTTTAAGTCTAAGTCTATATTTTCATTCTGAAAGTTGTTGGAATGTAAGTCAAAAACACCATTCGCACATTCAATGTGAAAATTATCCAAAAAATTTAACAAGTTCAGATTCTCACTGTCATTATTAACTGTCGATAATTCATTGTTAGTGCTTCGATCATTACAATTTCTACGTATGTTAAAGTCTTTAAGATGATTCTTTCTCTTATGTTGCAATAATTCATACTTACACTGAAAAGTTTCACTGCATTCATCACATCTAGTTTGCATTAAAGATTTTTTATGCATATTTCTTTTATGTTTTAAAAAATGTCGTCTGTTTGAAAAAGTATCAGTACATTCGTCACAACAGTATGTATGTAAAGTCTTTTTATGACTTTTTCGCTTATGGTTTGAAAAAGCATGTTTTGTTGTAAAGGTTATAGAACATTCCTCACATAGATACTCAGGTTTACGATAATGCACCCTCTTGTGTTTTTCCAATTCATACTTGTGTTTAAAAGCATCTTTACAAATAATACATAGATGTTCAGGTAAGACTTTTTGATGAAATAATCTCTTATGTTTAAATAAATCACACTTGCGATTGAAATTTTCAATACAATATTCACATTTGTATCTTATGGAAATTTTTCTATGGGTTTCCATATGTCTTTTTAAACGATGTAAAGTAACAAATCCTTTCTCACACACGTAACAAATATTAGGTTTAATATCATTGTGAACCTTGACATGTCTAGTAAGATAGGATTTTTTAAAAAATGGCTTCTTACAAGTTGGACAAATAAAAAGTTTAGATAACTTCTCATCCTCAAAACCTGATGAAGGGGTTTGTTGAACGGAAACGTGTGTCTCCTCGGACGTTAAAGTATTATTCATTTTGTACTTCAGTTTAGCGAAGTGTAAAAAATCACTCTAAAAGTAAGACTTTAAAAACTACTAAGTATGAGAACTTAGACAACTCTACAGCGAGAAAAGAATGTAACTAATTCAAATTTTTTCTTCGTTCATGAGTTTTACTTAAGAATTTACGGCAAATTCTCTTATTTCATACCAAATTTTTATAACTATCGCCAATATTAGTGGAAATTTAGCCAAATATTATCCCATACCTTGCTATAATACTCGAATCTTGTGGAAAATTCTAGTTTATCAACATGTCTAAACAGATAATTTGTACACTTTCACTCTGTATTTTTATGGATGTATCATCTACGTTAAACATTTTAGGGAAAAAAATATTCTATGTTTTTTAACAGTTGATTATAGATTTGTCGAAACTTGTGGTTTAGTATTTTCAAAGAAGGTAGGTTGTTAATACTTAAAGTTTCAAGTTCATGATTTCATCATACATCTGCAGCTTCTAAATTCGATAAGTGTTAGATTTTTATCTTACATTTTCAACCTAAAAAGAAAAAGTTAATTTTTCTGAGATAGAATTTGTATTAAAATAATTTGTGTAAAAATTTTTCATTTACGAAAATTTCATTTATAAGCATATGTGTGAAAAACTTCAAACCAAATGACTTTTAAAAACTTAGTGCTTTGTAAAATAAGATGCATTATTGACACATGTGAAACATTAAAATTGCATACTTCATAATTTTTAAAATACTTACAGTCTCTTAAATTGGTAAGAATGAGTTTTTATCTCACATTTTCATTCTTATCATTAGAAAAAATAAGTTTCATATATTTTTATTCTAAAAATAAGTTAATTAATTTCTGAAAATATATTTTTTTTCTGAAATACTTTGTGTAAAAAATTTTTCATTTACAAAAAATTTCAGTTTATAAGCATATGTCTGAAAAACTTCAAACTAAATGACTAAAAAACTTAGCACTTTGTAAAATAAGATGTGTTGTTAACACCAAAATTGTTGACTTCGTGATTTTTTCGAATACCTACAACCTCTTAAGCTGGTAATTTTGTGATTTTATCTTACATTTATAATCTTATTATTGTGAAAATAAGTTTCTTATATTTTTATTCAAGAACAAGTTATCTAAATTTCTAAAATACTTTGTACAAAAATATTTTAGTAAAAATAAGTTTCTTATATTTTTATTCTAAAAATAAGTTAGTTAATTTCTGAGATGATATTTTTTCTAAAATACTTTGTGTAAAAAATTTTACATTCACAAAAATTTCAGTTTATAAGTATAAGTTTGAAAAACTTCAAACTAAATGACTTAAAAAAAACTTAGTACTTTGTAAAATAAGACGCGTTATTAACACGTGTGAAACATTAAAATTCCATACTTCATGATTTTTCAAATACTTGCGGTCTCTTAAATTGGTAAGAATGAGATTTTACCTTACATTTTCATTCTTATCATTAGTAAAAATAAGTTTCTTATATTTTTATTCTAAAAATAAGTTAGTTAATTTCTGAGATGGTATTTTTTCTAAAATACTTTGTGTAAAAGATTTTACATTCACAAAAATTTCAGTTTATAAGTATAAGTTTGAAAAAGTTCAAACTAAATGATTTTAAAAAACTTAGTACTTTGTAAAATAAGATGTGCTGTTTAACACCAAAATTGTTGACTTCATAATTTTTTTTCGAATACCTACAGTCTCTTATGCTGGTAATTTTGTGATTTTATCTTACATTTACAATCTTATTATTGTGAAAATGCGTTTCTTATATTTTTAGTGAATTTTTCAGTTTTTTACATTGATCAACTTATTTTTATTTTTATTTATTTATTTTTTAAAGATGAATTTTACTTCAAATAATTTTTTCTTAAACAAAATTCCCATTTAAAGTTCTTTATTTACTTTGAATTTCACATTACATGCATACATTTTTCTTGAACATTGTTCTTTTACAGATTGAACTGAACATAATTCAACATAGCAGATAATATTTTTACAATTTTCATATCATGATCGAGTGATAAAACTCCACATTCTTTGAAAAAATGATTTTTTCACTTCTTTGACTTTTATACATTCTTGATTATCAATAATCCAACTACCTAAATACTTCTGGAAGACATTAAAAATTTTTATCCAAAGTATGATAAACTCTCCAGATCTCTTAAAGCGCTTTGCCATAAGTTCACTTGAAAATACTAAGTAAATTACAACTTTATCCCAATTAATTTCATTTTTTATCATTTCTTTTACAACAATATCTAAACAGGTATAAAAATTTTCATCAGATAACATATCAACATTTTCATAAAGTTGATTGCTAATTTCTGAATTGATAAATTCATTCATTCGAAATTTAAGCTGATTTATAATCCCTAGTTCTGATTTGCGTAGATGTGATCTATTGAATATATGAGTAAATGTATTTAACAAAATAATATCTGTTCTGACATCCATCTTGAAAAAATAATTTTTATGTAGTACTGAATTCAGGTTAAAAAGCAGATGTCTTCACTCACGCAAAAATAAGTTAGCATGTGACAAAATTTTACTCCACTCGAAATTAATACTAGGTGTTTCTCACCAAATCCGAATTATCGCCAAATACTCTAAAATTTTTGTAGATATATCCTAAAATTTATTTAAAATCATGCCAAATTCTTATTTTTACGACCCTATTTCTGATTTTATTGGTAAAATTTCACGGGTTTACACTAAAGAAATGTAAGGGTGTAGTCTAATATGTGAAGGATTATTCGAAAAAGTTACAAATTATATCTAAAAAACTTTTGATTTTCTGAAGTTGTAATGAATTTTTTGTAGCGATTTGTAAAAATCTACTGAAAATGTCTATTATTAAAAGTTATTATATTCCCATATTGTATATCAAATAATCAATAAGATTCTTCTAAAGATAGAAAGAAATGAATTTATATTTTTAAAACGTCTAACAATAATCAAATTAAAACACGGTTAAAGGTAGCGACAAAACTGGTATTTTTCCTCCTCTTTCTTGTATTGAATGTACAATAGCATCTCCCCCGATTCTAAGAAAATGCTTAAAGGGATGGTCACCTTCTTCCCTAAAAACATTGTGACGTCACCATTGGCGAATTAAGTCGATCTTTATTCTATTTAGTAAAAAAATATATACAGTTTAAAATGGATGCTAGTTAGTATTCACAATTAAAAAAATCTTTATGATGAAAAGTATTTTTTAACGAACTTTCTTCAATTAAGTAATTAATAAGAAATTTTAATCACTCTTTTTAGTTATCTTTCAAAAAACAATTCTCGTCTTTCATTCTAATTTAATTTCACTTATACATTTGAGATTTTAAACATCTTTTAACTTAATTTTCACATACATTATCTTTTTTCATAAAATATTAGCGAATTTTGCAAGATCATCAATTATTATTTTTTAATTATTCTGTAATTAATATTATTTAAATGGTTGAGTCGTTCTCAAACATTTGTATTCTTAGGTTTAAAAAGATCTGTGTAGGTATATTTCTAAAGAACAGTGGTTAAAGTACTTGTAAACTACTGTTTCCTCACTTCAAACAGGCGCCGGGTTCGAATCTCAGTCAGGTGTCTCTATTGCTACACTTTCTTTCATTATTTATACTTAATTTTAACTCTCAATGTCATTTTTCATAAAACATTCGTAATCTTTTAGAAGGAAATGCTTAATTAATACTTTATTAATTATTATTCTGAAAATTTATATAATTTAAATGGTTGAATCGTTCGAATCTCAATCAAAATCTATGTTTCTAAACTTTCTTTCGTTCTTTATACTTAATTCTTTGCCTTTTTTTCGGAAAATAATTGACGATTTTTTACAAGAAGATCCTTAATTAATATTTTTCTTAATTATTATTCTCTAATTAATATCATTAAAACGATTGAATTCTTTTCGGACACTAGCATTCATAGTTTTAAAAGAACAGTGCAGACATATACTATAAAAATCACTCACACACACGTGAAAACTACTGAAATATTTTTACTGCAAGGTGCCGGGTTCGAACCCTAGTCAGACCACTCTATTTCTTGCATACTCTATCCACATTCTTAAATTCAATCGATTTCTTATTTATCCCTCAATTTTTAAATTTTTAATTAATTTCTTAATTAATTTCTTAATTAATTTCTTAATTAACTCCCTAATTAATTTTCTAATGACTCACAAACAATATCCTGCTTTTTTCATTCTACCACAAAACATCGCTTTAAAACCAGCGTCACCTTTTACAAAAAATCACTCATTAAATTTTTTTAATTAAATTTCCTCATTAACACCCTCGTTATCTTTCACGATTAAGTTAGAAGATGTCTCAAGGTCAACGTCAACTCATCTAGACCCCTCAGGGGTGGTGTGACACCCGCACGGCTTGCCGGTGCCGCAGTGCCACCCCCGCCTGAGCCAGAACTCTCCTTTTCTACCTACTGTCATATATGCACATTCGTAGGTAAAAATTAAAAATGTTTTTAATAAATCATGTAAGTAAATGCAATTGCCTTTCTTAAAGCACAAACAAGGTCTGCTTCTCTGCTTGTCGGTTTAGCAGTTTGGTGTTTCCCGTAGTTGTCTGCGAAATTCACTTGAATACATCTAGGATTCTTTAAACAGAATTTAATCCCTATATTACCTCACTTTCTTAAAATATAAGCAGTTATAGTTTTAAAATATATTATTGTAAACATAGAGTGAATTGTTATAAAAGTATAAATACTGTTGTTTATTTATCTACTTATTTTCAAAAGAAAGTTATAAGAAATGGTGGTGTAGTGTGGGGGGGGAGGGGGGAGTTAAGGCTGAATGATTACTCGAGATATAAGAGGCAGCATATTTTTATTCAGGATTGTACAGCTTTCCAGAACAACAAAGCGGTTCACATACGTCATCAAATACAAATGACGTTATACTAGCAATATTGAAGGAAGAAGTAGCTGTGGTAATAAATGTAGTGGAAAATGAAAAAGTTTCAGGAGAAGATAAAATCACTGTGGATATTTTAAAAGAAGCAGGGAAAACCATTGAAGTTCTTACTGAACTATTCAACAAATTTATAACATTATGTGGTGTTCGAAAGGACTGGAAAAAAGCCATCATAAACTTACTCTTCACAAAAGGAAAAAAAGAAGATATTAGAAACTATCGTCCAATCAGCCTGCTCTCAATTTTGTATAAAATTCTGATGGAAGTTCTGACAAACTGTGTACAGAAACAAATAGATGCAGCGCAACTTAAAGAACAAAGAGGATTTCGAAGTGGTTTTAGTTCCATCGATCATATTCATACACTTAGGGAAATTATTGAAAGAAGTAATGAATACGAAATCCCTCTGTGTGTGGCTTTTGTGGACTACGAAAAAGCTTTTGATTCCGTATCATCACTAGCAGTTATGAATGCATAAAGAAATGCTAATATTAATTCAGGATATATTCACCATATTGGAAACATTTATAAAGAGGCAACAGCCAAAGTAAAACTCTACAAAACGAGTAATGCATTCAAAATTAGAAAGGATGTTAGACAAGGGGATATAATTTCACCCAAATTCTTCAATGCAGTACTTCAAGAAATAAAAAAAAAATTAAATTGGGGACAGTAAAGCATAAAAATTGATGGAGAGTTTATAAATCATTTGAGATTTGCAGATGATATTGTATTGCATGTCTCCTCATTTGAGGATTTGCAAGAAATGCTGCAGGAATTAAACAAAGAAAGCAAGCTCATTGGATTTAAAATGAACCTCAAAAAGACAAAAGTTATGTCAAATTCCTTTGTTTCTCCAGTAAAGATCACTGTTGATATGGATGAATTAGAAACGGTATGCAGTTATAATTATCTGGGACAAGCCCTTAAGATGAACGAGAACATCATGAAAGAAATTAACAACCGAATTAAACTTGCATGGGAGCATTCGGAAGAAATAGCATTATATTAAAAAGCAACCTCCCAATTTGTTTGAAAAGAAAAGTTCTGATCAGTGCATTTTGCCTGTTTTAACTGCTTCAGAAGCTTGGACATTAACATGTAAAGCTATAGAAAAACTGCAAACAACCCAGAGAAGCATGGGGAGATGCATGTTAGGATTTACCCGAGGAGACAGAAATCGAAACACTTGGATTGGGAAGCAAATAAAGTTATTCATGTTATTTCTAGAGTCAAGAAGTTAAAATGGAGCTGGAATGGGCACCTTGCGAGAATAAATGAGGATAGATGAACCACCATAAGTCCTATTTTGGATACCAAGGGATAAGAAAAGACCGAGAAAGAGACCCCTGTGTTGTTGGAGAGATGAAATTGTGAAGTTTCGAAGAACAGAATGGAGAAGAATTACAGAAAACACGACAGTTTGGAATCACCTAGGAGAGGCCTTCATCCTGCAGTGGATTGATAAAGGCTGAAATTGATGATGAGGATGATATATAATAAAACTCTCTGGAATAGAGCTAATTGTGTGTTAGAGCAATTAAATTCAATGGGAATTATTCAGTTAGAAATACAAATTGCATTGAAATGTTTGTTTAATCTCTGTACATGTGTTTAAAAAATACAAAGAAGCGTATAATATGTACAAAATTTACAGTATGAAACATACAGAAATAATAAAACATCGTAATATTGGCCAGTTAAAAAATAAATTTAATAAAAATTATTTCATAGAATATTGACGACAATAGTAATGTGTTTGAGTTGTTTTGTTAGTTTTGAAGAAAAAAAAAAAAAAAAAAAACACTTATTACGTATGTTTTTCAACTGGAGTCACGTAATTTGTAACATTGATACAATCTATAATTACAGTTACGACGTTGTCTAAAATCTGTAACTTTTAATAGAAGGTACCACGGTGGGGTTCTGTAAACGCACTTGAAACGCGTCATACAATCTTAATCTGGATTTATGCCATAAGTAACCCTGTCATTTAGTTAAAATTATGTCGGTCATCAGATTATGGCTTTTTAAAGACAATTACCTAAATTTTTACATTCTTTCTTTTACAATTTTAAGTATTAAACTAATATAAATGAACTATATCTTTATTATATTAGTTAAATATAAAGAAAAAGATTATATTGCATAGCTTTCATTTTTTTTAATGTTACATAACAATATCTTCCTGCAGATAATATTTCTTAATGCAAACAACAAAATATTTTAAAGACATATTACTTTATTTTATCCTATGCATATCCATCACTTGACATCATACACACATTAAAAAAAAAAAAAAAAAAAAAAAAAATAATTTTTAAGTTAAAAGAAAATATATTTCAAACGAGAAAATCTTGTCCTGTGTAAAATAATATTGATAAAGATGCTTTGAAAAGATATGAACTAAAGTTTACATTATTTATTTTCATAACTGAAGACATCATGCCGGAAAAAATACATTTCACTGATAGGAAAATTTTATGTATAAAAAATATTTCATTTTTATTAGTTTTTTTTTTATTTAGTGAACTCTGGAAAGAAATCAATTTTTATGAAATATATATATACATATATTTTTTTTTTCAAAGATAAATATTATTTTGTATTGTTTTCAATTTTTTCTAGCTTTATATGTAACTAGTAGGCTTCTACCGCTTAGCTGGTGATTATATTTTAATGAATAATAATAATAATAATAATAATAATAATAATAAAAAAAGGAATAATTGAAACATTTATTGTGAGTACAATCCGACTTTTTTGGGCAATGTTGACAGCATTTGGGGACCTTGGAGAACAACAAGGCGGCTACGACGAGGTTACTAAAGGACATCCTTGTGATTGACTTTCAGGACGCATATAAAGCATGGAAATCGCGTTGGAGCAAATGTGTTGAAACAGGAGGGATGCATTTCGAAGAATGTTGAGTAATTGTACGAATCTGTTTAATAAATTTCCTAAAATAAAAATGGGCGCATTACTTTCGGGACAGACCTTGTACATTTAAACAAATACAACAAACTACAATACTTTTGAGTTCTAAACGAGACTTATTAAGTTTTATGTATTATTTTTTTTCTTTCTATGTTCATAGGAGATGAAACTGAACTTGCGAAAATGTAATTTTTGACCAGTGGTTTTAGACGGGTTTATTCGATTTGAGATTTTCTGAACATGACTTGACTGTATATTTGAAAGTACTGCTCTGTCTACCTGCCACGTGTTTGTGCGTGTATGTACGTGTATGTAAAAAATTATGTGGTAGATTTAGATCAGGAACTAATGTAGAAATTTTATAAAAAATTACAATTAGTTGCACCTTGACATAAATTGGAATCTATGAATTTTAAACGCACATTGCCCAACAGGTGGTGCTGCTATTCTGCTATTTCTCCCATTTACGAAAAGGCTATATCTCAGATTCTATTGTTTGTAACTGTAAGTAAAAACTTGATATGTGAGAGGGTCATTTAAAAAACTATGCTGATTCAATTTAGGTGAGTTGCGGATGGCAGCTGGCTCTGCTATATTTCCTCTTTTGTGCTTTTTCATACGGTTAAATCTCAGCCTCTTGATTTAAACTGTACTAAACACCACAAGCAAAATCTTTATTGTGATAAGCCGTGAATAAATTTTTGTGCTTGTTAAGAGGCACGTGTACCGTTATATAGAAGAATATGGAAGAAAGTTTTGTGATGGCCTCAATTTGCCAGTTTTTGTACACTGTTAAAAATTTTGTCCTAGGTTGAACCAAATACAGTAGATACAAACATAAAATGGTAAAATCTTTCATTATGATTTGGTGCTTGGTTCAATCAAAGCCTCTTACTACAGTAGCTGAAACCGTAAGATGCTAAAATCTTTTTCCTTGATTTGGTGCTTTTTTTCAACAAGAAACATAAAATTATGTTAGAAAGGTTCACCATCGCATGGTACCAAGTTTTGGTTCAACCTAGCAAATTGCAAATATTTTATTACTAAATTTTCTTACTAAAGTAGCTGCAATAAAATTTTTATTTCATCAATATTGAAATGAAATTTTTAACTCTGTATGTATAATAATTTCTGTGCAGTTTTGAAAAATAATTGTATTTTTCTTGAACTTTTTATTCTGTTAAATCTAAGAGTGCTTTAAAAATAAGTTAAGCTATATATAAAATCATAATTTTAGACAATGTTTCCACAGAGAAATGAAAAATAACACCATCAATTTCATTTATTTAGCATTACCACAGATAAAAATATAAATACATGGCTACTTTAACTCAATTGTCATTTATAACATCAGAACCAAACTTGATATTCAAAATGCATTTCTGAATGTTCAACTTTAAATCTCACTTTTTTTTTTTTTAAATCTCAAATTTTTTTTTTTAAATCATCGCATGGCAAATGAAACCCGATATTTCTTTAACATAAATTTCGATTTAAGTCACATAAATGACATTTCAAGGCCTGAATTTTATAGAAAATAAAAAGATTTGACATGAAAGGAATTATTGAAAATTACAATGAAATTTATTTTCCAGATTGAAATAAATAAAAATTGACTGGATAGATTCGTCAATAAAATATTCAACCGTAAAATTCCAATCGAAAGATTAAGCATTATTCAAAGCTCTTTTCAAAATCTGCTTTTTTCTATTCTAGAATAGTAATTGAATTACTTTCTCTTCTGCTATAATTAATGGTTGAATATTACGCATACCAAGAATTTTTTATAAAATCATATTTACATTATTAAATTTATTACGTATCCTCTCTTTTAATTTTCATCAGCCCAAAATAAAAGATTGAAGTAGATAAATGTAATTTGAG
Organism: Salticus scenicus; assembly: GCA_963930645.1. Taxonomy (NCBI): domain Eukaryota; kingdom Metazoa; phylum Arthropoda; class Arachnida; order Araneae; family Salticidae; genus Salticus; species Salticus scenicus. Next base: position 78,269,311 of record OZ005654.1, on the reverse strand, counting down.
TGAATTTGAAGTGGATTTTGTAATTTGAGTGAATTTATTTCAATTTCGTAAAAAAGTATCGCACCTTTTATCCACAAAAGGTGTTTAAAAAATAGTTAATTAGTCGATAGCTCCTATTCTATTAACTGAATCTGAATGAAACTTCAAATGTGTGTTATGCAGATCATGGGACTATGGATTACAGGAAATAATCTATTTAAAAAAACTTTTAAAACCCTAATTCTTATTATAGCGTATCATATAAATCTTTTCGAAGTTAGAATAAAATTTAATTTGCAGCAAAAAAAAAAAAGGAACTTTTTTGTTTATTAATCAAAATTAGGGAAATTTGAAATGTGTTAAGAAAAGAGAAATTATTTCTTAAAATTCACAACAGATGGCAGCACCACACGATTGCCTATAAGTTTTGTGATTTCATTTTCAGATTAAGGGCCAATATATGCAATTTAATTATTCGTTTGAGGCACCTTTTTATTATTATTTTAGTTTATTATTATTTTTTTATATTGTAACTTAACATTTTACTGATTTGGTTAATGTTTAAGTGTTTTTCCTAATCATTTTTATTTTGTATTGTTAATTGTTTCATTGACATTTTAGTGAATATTCCGCCCAATAGAGGGCGCTTGTAGTCCACAAAGAACTCTTTTTTGCTTCTAAAAAGAGATGTAAGAAAAAGGCTTCTTAAAAAAGCGCTTCAAAAATTCTTACGATACTGTGTAGTCAACGATAAATTTTCTTTTACAATTGACATTTTTTCTACCAATTGTCTACAAAAATTAACACTCCGGACCTTCAGAGTATCGAACGCGGGACCACCGGATTAATAGCATGACACTCTAAACATCTGAGCCACGGAGAGACAAAAAAAAAAAAAAAATTGTATTTACCTTAAAATAGAGGCGCATTTTTTATTTGGTTGAGTACTGAATGACAGTAAGTACATAAGAATTTGGGAAAAAGAAATCTAGTTCATCCCATCATATATTTATTTTCATAAATTTCTACTATGAGACATACTATATTCATGTTAAAAAGAAATAAATTTCACCGATCGCTCTACATGGCCGCAGACTGAAATACTTCATCTTTTTGACTACCACTGTTCAATTGGATACAGTTATTTTATCCTAATTTTATGACTAACTTTTTAGGGTTAGTTTCGTATTTTACTTTTCCTGCAATTCCATACTTTTCGCAGTGCAATGAACTCCATAAAGTAAGTTTCTGCAAAATATTGTACTATCCTGCTATATTACAAAAATCTTAAATTTCGAATAACTTAAGAAGTTTTAATATTAGAATATTCTTAGTTAATGGTGTTCAAGCAAGTATTGCAATTAAAACTTCACAAGTAAGAGGTAAAATAAGAAGTGAGCTGTGAAATTATAAAACAGAGCAATTTATAGAATTCTGATTTACACATTTATAATTATGCATCTGGGCAGCGTCCTCTATCGAAGGAAATTTTTTTTTTTACGGGGAAAAAAAAAAATCCCCCCTTCACAGGAATAACCGTTTTGCGAACCCCGTTCAATTCTACCGATTTCTTCAATTTTTATGATTTTTTAAAATATCTACAGACTCATGGGACACCTGATAGAGCACATCCACTGCCTACAGCGGTCGGATAATGGAATTAACAACACCCCCATCTCGAGTCTTTTCTAAGTAATCTAGTGAATCTTGATATATAAATTCTACAGAAAATAGGAAAAAAATGCTATGAAAAGGTGCTTTTTTGACCAGCACGTAAGAATAAGGCGTATAAACCTTTCAGCAGAGGTATATAATTGTATTTTTGTAATATTAAAAGCACACTAGAATAACCGCCTTTTTTTTTTTTTTTTTTTTAACAGCCACTAAATCTCACTTAGGGGTGCATACAAATGAAACACTTCCGTTGCAAAGCCGTTTGCAAGCGTTCCAAATGTATGACTACAGTTAAATAAATCCTTGTCGAATCCGGTTCTTAGACTGGCTAAGAACAGGAATCGACAAGGATTTATTTACCAAAACTACATTAAGTGTACTTTTTTTATATAGGAATTTTTGCTAGTGCTCGGATACTTTTGCTGCTGACTGTATTTGCAAAAAACTTGCAAAATTTACGTCATCGAAATTGCAAGCGTTCCGTTTGTATGTAACCCTTAGTATTTTACTTATTACAGATGAGACATTATATTATGAGAACTTGTCAAAATGAAGTAATAACACCTTTCGCCGATAATTAACAAGGAAGCTCGTTTGGTTAACTGTACAAAATTTTTTCTAAAATGTCAAATATACTTACAAAATCGGGCAATAGAGTATATTTTGTTTTCCAAACAAGACATTTTTGTACAGTGAATATGCGATAATGCATCTTCTGAGGTTTCACACATCTGCATGAAACTTCATCAAATTACGCAATCTAACCTATCAATTTCTAATACTTTTTTCTTTTAGTGACAAGAGACTTGTCTCTAGATAAACAAACACAGGAATAATAAACAATATTTTGAACGTCAAAGGAAATAGTGCTCTTTCTCTCTTGTTTCATTGCAATTTAGTACAGCATTTTTTGTTTAATTGATACAGTTAGAATTCAAATTTGTAATAAGAAGTAAAAAAAAAAAAAAAAAAAAATATAAAGCCAAGTTATTATCACATATTCTACAGAAAAAAAAATAAAAGAAATTGTTCACGAAAATTAAGCATATTGCTAAACAAATCAGAAAAGCAACTAAACAAACTAATATTAACCATAGCAGGTGATTATTTCATTGGCGAATTTGGCAAAACATTTGGCGACAAAATCTGGTTCCGATAACAGGAAAGTACCTAAAAATCTCTCTTCGTAAACATAAAACTACATAAGCAAAGTAAATGTATGGATTCTATTTTACATTTTAGTATAGGTTTAATAACTGTCGTTCTTGGCAGTTTTTGGATTTGGCGGTTAACGATGTAATACCTAAATTGTACACGCCAAATAAATATTTCCGCAATATATACAAAATATGGCTTTATATTCTTCATTACTTTCTTAATATACTTTATTTAAAAACAACAACAAACAACAACAACAACAACAACAACAAAAAAAAAACATTAAATCATTAAATTCATTTTTTTTACTTATTTCTATTTCATATTATTTCACGCGCACTTTTTATTTCCTAATTCAAAATTATTAAAAAAAACTTTTTCGATATCGCTTGTAACGATACTGATTATTATTAATTTTCTTTTCTTTTTCTTTCAATAATAATAATAATAATAAAAGATTTTGATGAAATTCTGGCAAAAGCAGAATTTAGTTTAGGACGGAGGACTATTAGTTTTTTTTTCTTCCCAATTATAACATCGCTTTCAAATTATTCAATTATATTTTCGATACATTTTAGATTTCTATAAATGTCCAACTATCGAAAAATGATTTCGACAAATGTCGAACTATCGAAAACGACAACGCAAAAATCCCAGATTCAGACTATTAGGCCCTCAGTCCTAAAAAAAATCCGCAAACTTCACTGCAATAAAATTTATAATAGATACAATAACAATTAAATATTTACTGGGACTCGAAGAGATGGTAAAATTTAAACATTCGTCCTAGGCACGAAAAAATAAGTCTTGTTTGCATGTTTTCTTAAAAGTTATTGTAAGTTCACATTTTTTACCCATATAAATTTTAATCTTCTGTTTAAGACACTTTAATTATTTACTAAAGTAAAACACTGGAATTTATTGTTGATAAAAGAAATTCATATTCTTCATAATATATGAAACATGAAGCTCTGGAAAATAATAAAAAATATGTAATTTTTTAAAAATACAATTAAATAAAGCTGTTCAAGCAACGTATAATTTTTTTGAGTTAAAAACTTTATTAATCCACGAAAGAATAACTTTTTTTACTTTGAATAATTTTCAGCTGCTCAAATTATGTTTCAAAAAATTAATTTTTTTTTTTTTTTTTTTTTTTTTTTTTTTTAAGAAGGAAATTTATAAACATATTTACCGGTTTTACTTCTTTTATAGCAGTTTTTATTTCACTAACTTAAAAAAACATTTTCTCTTCATACTTTTTTGAATAATAAAAGAAAAAGTTAATAAAAAAAAAAAACCCTTTTCTTAACAAATGCAAAATACCCGATTTTTTTCATTAACACCTTTTCATACTTTAGTGACTTCTAAATGTTGCATTAAAAGGCATCTCTGTTTAAAGTGGATTGTTTTGAGCATTAATGCGTGGAAGTTATTTAAAATGAGAGTATAACTTTTTTTTTTTTTTTTTTTTTTTTTTTTCAAATGAAAAAATTTTAATTAAAAAAAAAAAAAATAAATAAAGACAGTAGAACCATATTTTATACGAGAATGCGTCATAAAAGTAAAAAAAAAAAAAAATCTTTGTCTAAAAAATTAATTTCTATATAAGTATTTAAAAACAAACATTCTTTAAATAAAATGTCTATATATTAAAAAAAAAAAAAAAAAAAAAAAAAAAAAAAAGAAAAGCTAAGAAATTTAAATAGGATTTCTAAATGAATTTTTATCATGCATTTTGTCACTGAACAGTTATAAACATGCAGTTAATTGCCATACCAGTAGCCGAAAGGTTCTGCTCTTCAATATAGTTGACGAGAGGGGCTGAGGTCGATCCTAGACCCTCCTCGCTGGTCTAACTGTTGCAATTTTCAGTGCTTTTCTATGAAATTTTTGTGAATATAAATTAGTTCTCCTGAGAAAGATTTCATGGAAGGCATTCCAACCTGGTCTGCGTCTCTCGAATAGACAGTTGACGTAAAAAGCCACAACATACCATAGAAATGTTTAATGTAAACTTATTAATTGCAGTCATTTAATAATTCCCCATCATACTATAGGTATGGAGAACTTGGGTAATCGTGAAAATTTTCGACCGCAAGTTTTTCGCTGTTTTACACGTTTTGAGGTGGGAGGAACCGAAAATGAAAAAAATGATATGATGTCCGTCTGTAGGGTGTCTGATTGCTAGTTTGTTAGTGTGTTTGTTACTTTGTGTACACGATATTTCAAGAACAAATAATCGCAGAGAGGTAACCAGTTTTAAAATATTACTTATGACGCTGACAAGAACCCTATTTATTTGCATCATTCAAATTTTAAAACTTCATAAGTTATTCGAAATTTACGATTTTGTTAACATGGGAGTATAGGGCAAAATTTCGCTTAAACGTGCATTAGAAAGAATATTTTTTACTGTAAAGATGTCAGACCAGCTTTAAGATATCAGTTATCATGTTGCCATAAACAAAATAAATTATGAATATTCAGTTTTGAAAACATTATAAGTTATTTGAAATTTACAAATTTCTTAACAGGACAGAATAGGGCAACATTTAACATAAACGTCCATTTTGAGAGATATTTTCCTTGTAAAGATGTCAGATTACTTTTAAAATATGATTTAGGATACAGGCATGAACACATCATTGACTGTGAATTTTCTAATTTAGAAATTTTGAAAGAAATTCGAAGTTTAGGATTTTCTTATCATGGCAGAATAGGGCGAAATTTCGTATAAACTTCTATTTCGAGGGTTACTTTCATCGTGAAGATGTCAGACTACTTTTAAGATATCATTTATGATACTGGCTTGAACATCATTGACTACAAATATTCTAATTTAATAATTTCGTAAGTTATTCGAAATTTAAGATTTTCTCAACAAAACAGAATAGAGCAATATTTCATAGAGATTTCAATTATAAGGATTGTTGCATTAGAAATAGCCTGAAATAGCATAGAAACTAAACTACTAACCTGACCCTGATGAAATAAATTAACAATTTAAGATAAGTTAAATGCATCGAACTGAACGGTGATAACTTATTAGGTGGGGTATTTTACTCTGTCATCCTGTCGAGCAATCGATCAAATTCATTTCTCTTAATATGAGTATAGAATGTGCTATGCTAGAAATTTGTGAGACCATATATACGAAGTGGAACTGAACAGAGTCCACCTATGCCAACTAGTTTTAACATATTTTTCAAAAAAAAAAAAAAAAAAAAAAAAAAAAAAAAAATTATAATGTAATAGATGGACTAAATTTGGGAGCATTTTCAAATCGCTCTTATAAGTAGATACATGTATACTTTTATTAATATTTATTAATGTACAAAAGATTTATTTCAAAAAATCGTTTTTTTTTTTCATATTATATCATTTTCATTTTCATATTATTTTTCTTTTCAGGACATCTATTGGATATCCTGTGGATGAAAGGGACATCTTTAGGATGTATTTTGGATACGAGGAGAAATAAATTTGGAAATACATATGTAAAAATTGAGCACTAGGCGGGCGCAGACGGACTAGTAGTTATAACACATAAGGGATTCAAAAAGTAAGCTATACTTGTTCTCCTATAGATAACAGAATTACGAAACAAGATCGAAACTTGCTCATACGATAACAGTTCCACAGCTAACAAAGGTAACGATTATATTCTAATGTATGCAATCTTTGCTGCATAATACAAGAAAAAATAATCTGGTGTGTCACTCACACGACTTTCTCTTACCCTGAAATTTATTACTATAAATACAGGTTGCAGATTAAAAGGTAAAATAACGAGTACTGTTATGTAAACCTGTGTTAAACATGTCATATTAGGCTTCTGAAGAGTTTTATATGATAATTAGTTCTGTGTGAGGGGGGCTACCGCCCCCCTCAACACCCCGTTTCATTAATGCACCTACATTTATATAGAATTTAATTCGGTTATTAAAAAATAATTCTGTTTAAAAAAAATAATTTATTAAAAATATTATTAAAAAAAATTATCTTTTATGATAATGCAGACGATTTCCATATTAGAGAAGTAGTATAACACCAAATATCCAAGAAAAGTCCATTGTATTCTCAATATTTAAAAAAAAAATACGATTTTTTTTTTCTAAGTTTTTTTTAGTTAAAAGTAAAAAAAAAATCGATAACTTTGTTTTAAATTATCGCAGATCGATTGTTCAACCATTCGTTTTAAAGGTATTAGCGAGCTCTTTTGAAAGATAACCATCATGAAAATTTACTCCCCTCGAGGGGGGATTTCCCCCCCAGGGGGGGGAGGCGAGGCTCCTACATACACAATTTTTTTTCCCAGTTAACTATCTCTATTACAAAAAATACATATTCGTTTCATTTGGTTTAGTGCAATCTATAGACGTTAACTCTACTTACTTGCAATTTCCCCCATAGACGTAATGTATTAAAATTCTCTTGATTGTCCCTGTACACGAACCATTTGCTTGATCTTAACGAAAAGCTTACTGTAGCATCCCTATATGATACACATTTAGAATACCAAGTTTGAACTTTCTGCCATAATTTGTTTTTGAGATATGCTGATAACAGACAGACACACACACAGACACACACAGACACACACACAGACACACAGACACACACACAGACATACACACAGACCATTTGCTAGAAACGTGATTTTCGTATTCAGGGGACCTCAAAACGTGTAAATATAACAAAATCTCGCGTTCGAAAATTTGACCCAAAAACAATTCTTTCTCTACCTTATGGGTAAGAGAAAGTAAAAATTATGCGTCAGCTGAAAAATTGATACAACATTAAAATACTCGAAATAGTACATATTTTGTGGGAAAAACTCTGCATGAGTATGGAGGTAAAATTTAAATATCTTCAATGTAAAGGCTTCATGCAATATCACATTCATCCACCTATTATAAAATGGTGCCGTTAGGTCGAAGAGGTCTTACAGATTTAACCGATGCGGAAAGGTATGGAAGTCCGACACATTTAAACACGTCAAACATTGCGTGCTTTATTCTCAGTAATCAAAGAGTCCTGTGCAAGCACTGTACACTTTGCATATCAGTTGGGAACATCTGTTGGTGGTGCTCATTCCATCGTCTGTCACCAGTTCTAAGCTATCTATAGAACTAACCAGAGAGTTTATGCGGACAGGGCATCTAACGGTTAGTGCAATGTATTGTGAAATGCATGAATGCACGAATGCATGTAGAGACTCGGAAATTGTGCAGAAAAATAGTCTGCTGTATGTGCGTCACATTGTATCTGATTGCTCTTACGAATAACGTGATTTTTGATCTATATCGTTCGAGTGTATATTACTTTTTGAACGCCTCTAATAATTACCGTCAGTAGAAATTTAATAAATCAGAAAATATTTTTGTCTTCCAGTAAACGAATTAAACATAATACATAATAATAATAATAATAATAAATAGTATATTAGTATAACACTGTACTGAAAATTTACTACTTTTGGTTTTCCGATTAGAATCCAATGAACGAGTCGAGGATGTACTAAATAATTTGGCACAACTTCTCGTGACGGGATTCGATGATAGAGCAACATCAATTATAATTTTTGTTTAATGCTAAGGAATGTCAGTCAGATTTTTACGCTAATGAACATTGGATCAATCATGTGACCCAATGTCCTAAGAAATGTTTTTGAGCAATTTTATCCACGACCGATCCGATCGGTCCATTCCACTAAAGGAATGTGTTCTGGAATGGTCAGCAATACTGAACGTTTCAGCTCTGAATCAAACAGACCGTTCGCAAAAAGAGGCGCTCATTAAACGCGTTCTTTTAAATTTCTAAAAAAAAAAAAAAAAATAATAATCTATAATAATAAAAGAAGATGTCTGTCTGTCTGTCTCTTGTCATGTTTTTGTACTGCGATTAAAAATTGCAATTTTCTATTTTCTTCAATTTTTCAAAATTCGCACATTTCAATTAGTATACAATCTTAACACCACAAAACAAACTTGCAGTTAAAATTTCATCGATTTTGGTGAATAAACAAAAGATTTACATTTTAATTGCAAATTAAATTTTATCTTTACACACCTGATATTTTATCTGTCGAAAGAGGATGCCAGTTTCAAAACGACACAAATACACTTAAGGTAAAAATATTTCTTTTTACTTCCATTAACCGACAACCGTAGATAATGGAATTCGAAATTTCACTTGACTTACACGTTTTGAGGTGTCATGGCGCTGTAATAATTTAAATTTTCAATATTTAAAATTGTAATTATGTTTAATTTTTTTTTTTTTAATGTGTCATTCGATGCACCTTTTAAAGTACGGTTACATTATCGAAAGGGGAATTCGAGATTTCACCCGATTTACACGTTTTGAGGTCTCCTGATTAGGTTTTCTTTTGCATCGCAATAGTGGAATTCGAGATTTCAGCTTATTTACACGTTTTGAGGTCTCCTGAATGGGTTTTCTTTTGTATCTCAGCTACTAATTAAAGTGTCGAAACTGGAATTAGAGATTTCACCTGACTTACACGTTTTGAGGTTCCTGAATGGGTTTTCTTTTGTATCTCAGCTGCTAATTAAAATAATTTCATAAGTAATACATCATTTGAAAGCTTTGCTAATTTGGAATTGAATAGTAGATTACAGAAATTCGATATTTCGACATTTCTCCTGATTTAAACGTTTTGAGGTGTCCTGAATGAGTTTCTCTTATGTCTCAGTTACTAATTAAAAAAATTTCATAAGTAATGCATCATTTGAAAGCTTTGTTGAGTTGGAATCGAACAGTAGATTACAGAAATTTCTACCGCCAGATGGCACTGTAATATTTTTAAATTACAATATTTCTATTTCTAATCATGATTATTTTTTTTTAATGCGCTATTCGATACACATTTTAAAGTACTTTTACATTATCGAAAATGAATTCAAGATTTCACCAGATTTACACGTTTTGAGATCTCCTGAATCAGTTTTCTTTTGTATCTCAACTACTAATTAAAATAATTTCATAAATAATACATCATTAGAAAGCTTTGTTGATTTGGGATCGAACAGTGGAATACATAAATTTCTACCGCCAGATGGCGCTGTAATATTTTCAAATTTCAATATTTCAATTTCTAATCATGATTAAATTATTTTTAATACATCATTCGAAAGATATTTTAAAGTTCTTTTATATTATCGAAAGTTTTCAGCAGATTTACACGTTTTGAGGCATCCTGATTAGGTGTTCTTTTGCATCTCAGCTAATTGAGTAAGACCGTTCAAAATTGGTATACGTAGGTTTATTAGAAGGGGCTGAAAGGGTGGGGATGAAATAGGCGTGCAACGCGCGCGTATCCCCTAACTTGTGCGTGCGCAGCGCGCACGGGACTGCGCTGCCGAAGGCAGTGGGGACCCGGTCCGACTTTTTATCCGATGAGAAATAATTTTTTTTAATTTTCTTTTATTAAGAATAAAAATTTGATTCGAGAAGGAATACGTGCGCGCATTGGTCTGCGCTGCCGAAGGCAGTGGGGACTCGGTGTGATTTTTTACCCGATCAGAAATGATTATTTTAGGGGGCACGAAGTGTCAGGGAAGGGATGCGGGCGTGCAGCGCGTGTATTCTTTAACTTGTGCGCGCGCAGCGCGCACGGGACTGCGCTGCCGAAGGCAGTGGGGACCCGGGCCGACTTTGTACCCCATGAGAAATGATTTTTTTTTCTTTTCTTTTCTTAAGAATAAAAATTTGATTTCAGAAGAAATATTTGCGCGCAGCGCACATATACCTTCGCACGTGCGCGCCCAGCGCGCATGGGTCTGCGCTGCCGAAGGCAGTGGCGACCCGGTGTGAGTTTTTACCCGATCAGAAATTAATTTTTTTTTTTTGGGGGGGGTGGCACGAAGGGTCAGGGAACGAATACGCGCGCGCAGCGCGTGTATCCTTTAACTTGTGCACGCGCAGCGCGCACGGGACTGCGCTGCCGAAGACAGTGGGGACCCGGGACGACATTTTACCCGATCAGAAATGTTTTTTTTTTTAAATTTCTTTTCTTAAGACTAAAAGTTACTGTTAGTGATTCATTAATTATAGTGATTCATTTGAAAATACTGACCCGCTAGCGGGCGAAGCTCGCTAGTCTATCTATAATAATAAAAGAAGATGTCTGTCTGTCTGTCTGTCTGTCTGTCTGTCTGAGAATCTATACGTTCAGCCCCTACTGAACGCAGAAGTATAAAATTTGACATACGGGTACCTAGAAGCCTTCCCGAGGGGATAGTGAAAACAGAATTTAAAAATTTTAATTAGTTGCGGAGATATTAATTAAAATATAGACCTATGTCAAATCAAAACGTGATCTCAATCACTGAGAATTCACCGCAATTGCATAAAAATAGATATTTTAACGGAGTTAAAAGCAGAAAAAATGGAAAATAAATTAGAAATATTAGTCCGATCGTTACAAATTTGGTACCAAATGAAAGGGGAATTTTTTCCGAATCTAAGAGTGCAAGCGGCTTATCGATACACCAATTAGATTTTTTAAAATTAACTAAAGTATGAAATTTAGTTGGAAACAGGCAGACGATTTTCTAAGCTGTCTCGATGGTGTAACCCCCGTTTCGCCGACAAAATATGCCTGACTAACAATTATGCCTGAGTAGACCATTTTGGCAACTAAGAAAAAATAATTAAGTGCCATTGACGCCTGTTTTTCAAATTCTAATTTCTAACTCTGGGTGTAACGTATTTATTTCCCAAGTTTTTCTGCGCCTTAGCTTCTAAGATTTTAGGATTATTGCCTTCAAACTATACACTTCTTCAAGGTGTTCAACAGTTTTAAATGAGCTTGAAAAATGTATGTATACCCCCATTTCGCCGACAAAATCGGGGTGAACCTTAGAGGAGAAGGGGTGAACATTCACTGTCGGCGAAACAGGTGTTAAACCGATAATGTAGATTTTCCCTTCTTTGGGGAATTTGCCAACGAAAGGGAGTAGGAAATTTCCGTGTCGGCGAAACGGGGGTATAACCGTCTCGATCTGAAACAAAACACATGCGAGACATCTGTCTGTGATGAAAACGGAAATGGTTGTAATGAATTAAAATATCATGTGTTTTATACTGGGGGAAAAATTGCAATTTTCAAACTTTTTCAAATTTTCAATTACATTACATTTGAATGAATATTCGGCTTATACAGCATTTTATAAAGCTACTGTTCAATTTTCATGAAAAAATATTAATAAATGAAAAAATGACATTTTTATTGGAAAAAGATTAAATTTTCTTTTCCGTTGAAAATTCGCAGTATTTGGTTTTAATGCCCGATAATTCGATTGTGAATATTTTTGAAAGAGTATGATTATTAGGGAGGGCTTGAGGGAGGGGGAAAAGGGGCATAAAAAAAAAAAAAAAAAAGAGTTACAGCGTTTGAAATTGTTTGGTATATTTAGATTTTAAGGCAAGGTAAATCGATTGCGGATATATTCGAGTGTAAAATTATTGTTATCGACGGAAAGGAGGGGTGGGGGGAGAGCGAAGAGGCAAAGATGTAGAAAAGGAACGGGAGTTTCGGAGAAAACCACGGTACACCCAGAACACCTTTATTTTTAATATTTCAAATTCTAATTATGATTAAATTACTTTTAATGCATCATTCGAAAGATATTTTAAAGTATTTTTATATTATCGAAAGTGGGATTCAAAGATGTAAAAAATGAACGGTAGTTTCGGAGAAAACAACGGAATACCCAGAACACATTTATTTTCAATATTTCAATATTTCAATATTTCCGAGCGGGAGTTTCGTAAAGTCGGATTTTTCAGGGATCGTGAACCAGCTGGTCGCCGAAGGCGGCTAGTAATAAATAAATGAATAAATAAAAGTAAAAATAAATAAATAAATAAAAATAATAATAATAATAACCCCCTTTTTTAAATGCTTTTATTGCAACAATGTTTTTAACTCCATTGATATCAATTAAAAAATATTCTAAATTCTAAATTCTGATTTTTTTTTTTTTTTTTTTTAAACTTCAAACCATTATTATTCATAATTTTCTTTTGAAGATTTTATTTTAAAAGTGAATACATTTGCAAGTCAAAGATTTTTTCTTTTGATAAAATAATATGTACAAAGATGAGATTTTAAAATAAGATGAAATAAGATATACTATACATTATCTATTTTCATATCTAAAGACTCCACGACATGAAAAATGCATTATGCTGACAAGTAAATTACACGTGACAAAAATATTTCATCTTATCATTCTTTGTGCTTTGTGAATCTTGTAAAGAGATCATATTTCATAAAATATTTTCGCATATTGGATGAATATGGTCATTATTAATTTACTAAAAAAATTAAATAAATAGTTAAATAAAAATAAATAAATAAATAAATAATAAACCTTTCGCACAGTGAACAGTATTTATGTATTATTATTATTATTATTATTATTTGTAGTATTAACCAGTCTTTAAAATTAAATATTAAGCACTTAAAAATAATTTTAAATTTATATTAGTTTAAATGCATAAAGGTAACACAGTTGGTTCAATACCCATATAAAATTTATAGCGATGTAATGAATTAAATTTCTTTCCTGCTTTAACTGGGCCATTGCAGTGAAAAATTTGAATATAATCAAAGGGGGAATAAATGATGTTCTATTTATTCTCATTAAGGTTGACTTGGTGACCAAATCTGGAGAAAAATAGTAGTTTAGGGATCGAAAGTTTTGGAGCTATATGTTAAATAGAAACCGAGTTCTGGAACTTTCCACTACACCCTAGCACAGAACAATCACCAAACCTCATAGCCAAACGGTATAAATACGGGGCAGATTGACCCCCGGGAGCAGAGTGGTGTTCAGAGAGCCATTCTGAGCAATTGCTTCGTAGAGACTGTTTTCGAAACGACTGATCTTTGTTTGTGAACCAGTGAAGTTCCTGCTCAATAGAATATTTAACGCTGACTATTATTCTCTTGTGGGACATATGACTAATCTAAAAGATTGTTTCTACAATTTTCATTGAATAGTGACATTTGCTTTATGAATGAAAGCTTTACAGGATTATTTCAAGAATATTCGTTGAATTGACAGTTTTTATTGAACTGCTTCGAGAATGTGCATTGGATTGATAATTTTCTTGGACTTTTTTAAGAATATGCATTGAACAATTTGCATTCATCTACTAAAACTTGCCCGTTTCTTTGCAATTTTCTCTACAACAGGAATTTAACATTTTTCGTAACAACCGACAAAGTTAAAAATATCATACATCCTCTATACCACTACATTTAATGAATAACAGGTTATAACGCAAAAAGAAAAAAAAAGTTATAATTAAATATGAAAATTAAAATTGTAAATTAATATTAAGGCATAGTAGGGTTACTCCATGCATTATAAGATTAACCCTGGTCATACTTGTTGCTACTGAATCCATCAAAATTATTTATCAAAGTACTAGTGAATAATAAAGTTGAATATATTGCTTTCATGTCCTAGTGATTATTGCCTATTGCCATTTAGATTTTTCCGTTTTTTTTCTTTCTCAGAAACTAGCATAAATGCGGTTTAGAACCCTTTGAAAATGATCCCCACGCAAGTCATTCCCCACAGGTATAAGATCGACGCGACATGCAGTGGACATACCTGAACCCTTACGCCTACACGAAGAGCCTTTAATGCAGGCCTAGGACCCACGAGCAATTAATCGGTCTTAGCCTTACAACACCAACACCACCATTTGATTAAAATTAAACACTCGGTCTTGAAGACAGTAGTTTTATTTGCTAAACAAATCTAAGCTGTACGAAGTTGTTGAATTTACAATTAAACGGATATGGTAATTTCTTGATGACAGCTACATTACTAAATGGACATTACAAATTACTTATTTTACAGTCTGCGCTTGTATATGAACGCAAATGGCGTTAAGCTTGTCTACTGGAATCACAAAAAAATATCGAGATTAATCTTATTTTCATTTTTTGGGTGTACATTTAGACGATGTGATATTTATATGTATGATAATAAACATATTCCTTTTACACAAATACACATTTTTTTCATTAAGCTGATTTGGCACCTTTGGTGGCACCATGGAAGTAGGTTTAATATAAAAGCTTATATTTTCATTTAATATTTATAAATTGAATTACATTAGCTTTTCTCAATAAAATATGTATTCAGGCAATATTTCTTATGGTTTCTGATATATTTTTTTTTACAGATTTGAAATCTTTAAATGCTTTCTCAGTTTGCATGTTTTTTTCATGAATTCGTGACCTTCAAAATGTTAAAACTTCTACATATATTTAAGAAAAAACAATATACTTTTTTTGGATGTTTAATAGAACCTACTTAAACGAATTAGGGATTATAAATATATATATATATATATTAACAATGAAAAAAAAAAGATTTTTTTCTTCCTACCAAATTTTTACATAAACACGCACATTTTGATTTCTTTTCTCAAAAACTAATTAATAAATTTCAAAATCCACCCCTAATTCTTTTAAATAGGTTCCATTTAACATCCGAAAACATATTAAGCCTTTTTGTAAATGTATGTAGAAGTTTTAGTATTTTGTAGATCATGAATCCATGAAAAAAATTGCAAACTGAAAAAACGCAATTTAACCCTTTAATGTTTATTGGTTTCGCAGCGAAACCAAACATTTGACATAATTTAACAGTACTTTTTGCAGCAATTTTTTTAACACTTCCCCCTTATTTTAATCAGGTTTTAAACTTTTGTTACTTTTCTGTTCGGTAGATAGCAGCACTATTCCAAAAATTAACAAATAATGCTTCAAAGGAAGCTAAATGAATATGTCACTTGAAGTTTCTTAGTGTGCGCGAGTGCGAATTGATGCGCGAGTGCGCGAGTGCGAGTGATGATGCACTGATGTCTAGTTTTTTTTTCATTTAATGAAGAGCTGGACTATTATTTTCACCTGAAACAACTTTTACGAGTTTTTGTAGTCGATAATGTTTACTTACAAAGTGTTTTATTTATTAAATTAAATATTATTTGAATTCAATAAGGTTAACTTATAGATATTTCAAACAAAAATTTATCGAAAAGGAACTATGCTAATTTTTTATTTTTTAAATATTTATGATCAGCTATGTGTTTAAAATCCAGTTTTACAATTAGTTTAGTAATTTTTAAAAGAAATTAAGTGGTGAACGTTAAAGGGTTAAAGATTTTTAAATTTGTAAAAATATATAAAATATCACAAGAATTGTTAACTGAATATACACTTTATTGAAAAAACTTAATATAGTTTTTATAATCTTTTTACAGAGATTTATTTTAAGAATGAACTGTTTTCGTTATTATGCGGAATTTTAATACTTCAGGAGAGAAATAGTAATAATAAATTCAATATGTAAAATTCAACTACGACACAAAAAATTAATAATATAAATAAATACATGGACACATGATTATAAAATTTGAACAAATTATTACGATGTTATTTTTAATTTCTTGGTGCTGTTTGGACTTCAAAACATGTAAATATTATGATTCGAAAGATAATGCCATTTAAAAAATTATGCCATATAAGTCAATGCTTATTAACTTCAACTGCCAAGGAGATATATATTTGTAAAGATTGAGAGCAGATTAATTTGTGTATACACACTAGAGGTCTGCACGTGCCGAAATTTTGAGGCCCGGGCCCTGCAAGGCCCGTACGGAAGCTTTGCTTACCCGACCCGGCCCGGTATGAAGTCAAAAAATTCGGCCCGGCCCCGGCCCGGCCCGATTCAAAAATATGTAAAAAAAAAAAAAAAATGCATGCTTTTCTACGAAAAAGATTTTTAGTATGTGTTTTGAAGAGGTTTTATATAACCAAACAATAGTACGTTCTTTAACAAAACTGCTGAACTTTTACAAGATAATTATATATAAACAGAAATTCATTATTATAGACAAGGCACAAAGACAAACAGAAAGTCAAATCGAAAATATTACCATTCACCAAACAATACAGGAAGGTATTTAAAATGGTTAATACTACTAAAAATGCACTTTCTTCTTATATACCGCAATGTATCCGAATCTTTCATGCGAACCGGTAAACAAAACTTTAATGTTAATCCAACCATATTATATATATAAGTTGTTTTTGATCATGATAAGAAAGATGCTACTTTCATCCACTGGAGAAAAGAAAAAGGAGCCTTAGAGAAAAAGTTACAACGGAAGGATTTTTATAGCTTTCATACCACCTAAACTCAACAGATCATAGGAAACAAAACCTTTAGTACACAGTAACGTATCTAATTTATTTTGTTATGTACATGTACGCAAACTGGTAGTGACATGCATACTATTTTGAATAGGAAACCATCTAATATTACTTTAAATAAAATATATTAATTTCGAAGCATGCTAAAAATATTTGCGAAAAATCAAATTTCCAACAGACAGACTGATAGACAATTAAATTGAAGTTACAGACTTTTTTTTTTTAACAAAATAGAACTTTATGTGACCTACCAGCCTGTAAAATTATGTAAAATAAGTGACTGAAAAAATATTTTTATCATTTTCCTTTTTCGTTGATTAACGAGGAAACCAGAAAAAAATTCGGCCCTACACGGCCAGGAGAAAATTTCATTCAGGCCCGGCCCGGCCCGAGTATACACCAAAAAAAACTGAGCCCGAGCCCGGCGCGGCCCGACCCTGAAATTTTTTTTAAGCCCGAGCCCTGCCCGGCACGGCCCGAGAACAAACCGGCCCAAGGGCCGGGCCGGGCTCGGGCTCGGGCCATACGCCTGGCCCGTGCAGACCTCTAATACACACACACACACATATATATGTATATGTATAGTCGGTAACAAAAGTGTCTGAACACTAACAAAAAATTCCTATGTAAAAAAAGTACACTTCATACGGTTTTGTTAAATAAATACTTATCGAATCCTGTTCTTACACTGACTAAGAACAGGATTCGACAAGGATTTATTTAACAAAACCGTATGAAGTGTACTTTTCTTACATAGGAATTCTTGCTAGTGTTCGGACACTTTTGTTACTGACTGTATATATATATATATATATATATATATATATATATATATTACATATGACTAGAAATACGCATATTCTAATGTTACGACGATTACAATTAGTTGCTTCCATTAAAACTCATTTTTAATTCAGTAACACATACTACGTGTATTTTCGTTTTGAAAATTTATTTATATCGGCATTTTGAGTTTATATCGGCATTTTGATTTATTATGAGCTGAATCTCACCAGATTAAAATAAATAATTTATACAATTATATCTTTTAAATGTAATAATATTCTAGCTAAGAATATAATAATAACTTCGTGCTAATTGTTTAGAAAATATAATGTTGAATTAAAAATAATACAGCAATAATAATAAAATAACTTAGTTTATCTCGTAAAAAGTTTTTCTACATACAACTAGTATTCTTTCAAACAATCGTTTATATATATATATATATATATATATACTATATGCAAAACTCTTACTATCATATCTAATTTGGCTTTGAACTTAATAGCACTTGTAAAAATTTACTAATTATAATTTCATTAATGACTTTTCAGCAAAAATTTGCTTCTGTACATCACCGAGTAATTAATTATTTAAGTTGTAAATTTTTATGATTGTTAATTTAATTAAGTGTGGCAGATATACAAATCGTTTTAGATAAGAAAAAAAAATCATTATCTCTTAAATACGTTTTTTTCTTCCGTGAAAGTAATTAAATTTTAAGTTCTTATTATCACAAAGATTGTTATGGAAACTGATTCGACAGTTAATTAATCTAAATTTAACGATGCTGAAATATGACTTTTCTATGAAACTTAATTATATTAATTTTAACTATACAAAATTCTAAGTATTTTATTATACTTAAAAGTATTAATTAATTTATGCATTGATATAAAGGTCTGGTGGGGCATTAATACTACTTTCTTTTACCTTACATTACTGTAGGTGTTACTATTGCAGTTTTATGTGAAAGAAAAGGGATCTGTAGTTGAACATTTAAAATGTACATATTAGATAAATTGGAGTGCAAAGTTGGTTTTGATACCATTTATGTGATGAATCAATAAATAAAATTTCTTAATTTAAAAAGTACCTTAAATAAAAGTTGAAAATTGTTTTAAAAACAGTTTTAAATAAAATACAGTTCTGAGTAAGATGGTGCTATACAAATCATCCTTACACACACACACACACACACACACACACACACACACACACACACACACACACACACACACACACACACACATACACACACACATATATATATATATACATAAATTAATTGAAATAAATATTAAAATAATTATAGCAAAATTATTTGTATTCAGGCGCAATAAATTACTACATTAAAAAAAGTAGGTTAAGTAAAAGTGTAAAATTATATAGCAGGTCATTTAGGCAATCATTCAAAAGAAGAATAATAAACATAAGTAATTGTCTCCACTTATAAATATTCCTAATTATTGAGATTTTAATTTATAATGTTGCCCTATTTTAAAGCAATCATTTTATGCTTAAAAAGCTTTTAGAAAACTGCAAATATACGATTGTAGCCTTTTCTATTCGCACGATTCCGTTCTCAAGAAAAAAATAATTGTATATCATATTAAACAGTTCTTTTATGAGTAATAGATCAGATCAGTAAGTTGAAACAATACGTTGTATTTAAATTAATACATTTAAATTAATGTCTCAAAAAATTTGAGGAGAACATGACTTTAACAAGATTACACACAGTGACTAACGAATCCTGACTAACGAATACAGTTTAAATTGTAGCACAAAATTCAGTTTAAGTTCAGTTTAAATTGTAGCACAAAACTAACAGAAACTTCATTTACAAATGTGCGTTCATAACAATAATAAAAGTGTCCGCTGATTAACTTACAAAAAAGGGGGATCGGCCTCTTTTATGTATTTAACGGGAAAGGCAGATACTGTAAAAATATCCGAATTATCTCTGTTTAAACTATGATTTACATAATTAACTAAATAAAGGGAAAGTCAAGATTTAAACTTTTACCAGGTGAAGAGGGATAGATTATTGATCCAAACTCATCTGAGAAATTTCTAAAAATTCCCAAACGTAACCTTACTATTCGTTACTGACGTACTCTTTTATCACTGGCCATTGTCCTCTTACGATGTCTGCGTGTTAGACAACCGCATCCCGTGGTATCTTACCACAACTTAACCCAGAAATTTGTTACAAATATAGTTATTGAATTTTTTTTTCTTAAAGATGGGAAGCTGACCCTATAAATTAACGGTCATTACTTTGAGTTTTACTAAAATTTCTTACAGTATAGAAAAAAATAGAGGTAAAATAAATAAATCCGAATGACTTCCATATATATATATATATATATTCTTTCAACTAAATATACATACATAAAAAATAATTATAAATTAATATAAAAAACATATTTAAATATGATAAAAACGTTTTCTTATTTACTTGAACAACACATCTTTAACAAATTTTATATGATAGTATAAATTATCCAATTTGTCTTAAATTTTTTGTCACTTTCAGTTATCGAATAATTACATTCTAACTATTCAATAGGTAATTCTGCCTGTATTTATTTTTATAAATAATTGTAATCAAGTAACATAAAATCTTATTAGCTTAATACAAAGAACAAGCATTTTGTGCTAGAATAATAATAATAAAAAATAATGTAAGGTAATTTTGATTCTTTCTTTTTTTTAATTTTTATTCTCAGTTTTTATTTTGTGTTAAGTTTCTTCTAACAGTTTAAAAAAATGCACGATAGAAGCTAGTAATCCTGTTTCACATTATGATCTTATTTCTACATGTAAAAATTGACTAATTTTGACTGAAGTACTTTCCCATAGTTTAAAATTTCTGTTGTTGTCTCTTTTCCCTAACTTGTGAACATTTTTTAAATTATTTATTTGATCTGTAACATGTAAAAAATAATCTGGTGAGTCACTCACACGACTTTCTCTTACCCTGAAATTTAATACTATAAGTACGGATTGAAGATTAAGGATTAAGATAACGAGTACTGTTATGTAAACCTGTGTTAAAACAATTCAATTTAGGTTTCGGAACAGCTTTATTGGACAAATAATTCTATGTGACGGGGGGGGGGGGGCCGCCCCCGTCAACTCCCCTTTTCATTAATGTACCTACATTTATAGACAATTCAAATCTGCTATTAAGTTTAAAAGATCATTTGAAATTATTCAAATAACTTTCACACGCATCATTCCTTGAAACTTATCAATCTTGAACAAGCTTTTCTAGTAACAAACGTATTCACTTAAAAATACATCATTTGTATCGCCTGAAGTTATTTGTTTTTAATTTACTCTAACAGACAAAGATCAAACTATAAAACTTGACTTCGGTATTCAAGAAGCCTCAAAACGTGTAAATATGCAAGAAACGAATCGATGAATAATTAGCTTAAAAAAATACATTATTTACCGTATGGCCAATAGTTTCAATTCCTGAGCAGCTTTCCTAGACATGGTAAAATATTATATGATATAGTATATTATAGTAAAGCACTTCCACTAACAAATATAAAAGAATGTTATGGCTTAAATATTGGCAGCCCTGTATATCTTCTGAAAGTTATATGCACATCACATTATGCACATAAATATAATCCTATATTAATAACACACGGTAAAACCTGAAATACCCTTCCATCAATTTTCAAGTGTTGTCGCATTATAATCTAGTTCTTTTGTGTAGCCCTGTAACCGAACAGTGAATGATTTCTATACCATATTCTACATGAAAAATGTTTTTACGCATATAAAAAATATTCGTTTCATTTGGTCATTAATATTATAATTTTAAAACGTGTATTTTTAATAGTGATTTTATTTAAGATATATAAGACAATATAAATCAGACTCGTAACTCAATTTATAAGTTTTAAAGCTTAAAAATGTAAAATATTGTAATCGTAATTATAGAATATTTAAACTAATTTGATCATGCCAGAACTGGTGTAGTTTGCCTTAAGAAAATGTTATCATAAAAGAAAACGTCAAATATAATTATCTCATGTTCTAGAATATATTATTAAAAAAATTACCTAGATTATATTATTAAAAAAATTACTTCTTAAAAATTAAATAATAAAAAAGTTTCAATGAATTTTCTAAAAGAATTCTTTGCACCAAAGTCATTAAATCTACATTAAGAAAATGTTATAGATGGAACTATGTTTTTTATTCTCTTAGTTGTAGAAGAAAAACTTTATAAAGGAAAGTAAAAGAAGCTTTTTTAAAAAATGATATCAAGAAATGAAAACAGAGACTTATATTCAGCTATAAAATTTTAAATATGCATCAATATATTGAAATTTTTATTATCTAAATAAAGACTACGTAATTATTTATGTAGAAATATAATGTAATTATTAAGCATTGACAAATAATTTTGACAGAAAAAAACATATGCATTTTTCTGAAATATATTTATTCACAAGAATAACACTAGTCGACAATTTTTTTTTTTTTTTTTTTTTTTTTAAAGGGGGGGGGGGTAAGAGAAATGAAATTAACTGTTTTCAACTAATTTTGTAGCGCAGAATTAAAAAAAAATAGTGAAAAATCTGTGACACGTACAGTTTTTTTTGTTATGATTATTTAATCTGTACTGAAAGCAATGTACAAAAGTCTTTAGAAGACATGCATTATTATTATCAATATTATTAATTTAGCATGGAATACTGTTAATATGGAGATAAAATACATATTGTAGACTAAGTAGAACATAAAAACAAGAAAAATACACTAAATGATTGAATTGTTATTATTTGTTATTTTAAAACCAAAATACAAAAAATAGACTTTTTTACGTCTTGTGTTAAATGTCTACCTTGTGATTTTAACATGAATAATTCACAAATACAGCAAAACTTATAGGGTACGGTTTTAAAGTTCTACACTGCAAACTTGCCATTTTGAACATGAAACTTGAACTATAAAACAGCACAATCATACTTAACAAAGAATATCTGTTAACTAAGAATACCAGGAAAAAAAAAAAAGATAAGGTACGAATACAGGGTTGCCAAACAGGGATTGCCAGCAGAGAGGATGGCCAGGAGGTAGGGTTGATAGCATGAAAGGTTGCCATGTGTATTACAGTCGGAAGCAAAAGTATCTGAGCACTAGCAATAATTCCTGTCTAAAAAAAGTACACTTAATACTACTTTGTTAAAAAAATTCTTGTCGAATCATGTTCTTAGTCAGTCTAAGAACATGATTCGACAAGGATTTATTTAACAAAATAGTATTAAATATACATTTTTGATATCGAAATTATTGGCTAGTGCTCGGATACTTTTGCTGTTGACTGTATTGAAAAATCATAAAAAAAATAGTGAACAAAAAAAAAAAAAAAAATAAAAAATAAATAAATAAATGGAACAAACATGGTTGCCGGGACTCTGGGTTGCCAGCAGAAAGAGTTACCATCTGTGATACTGTGAAAATGATAAAAAATAGTGAAAATTACCGTTTTCTGATACTCTAACAGAAAAATGCGACGTGGTGGGACTTTTTTAGATGCAGATATTTAAATAAAAATTGGAATTAATGGTAAAAATAATAATTTGACAGTTGTAACCGAACCACTGTCGACCAGTGTAATTAATCATGAAAAACTCTTTGAGTTCACATTTAAAGTAATCTGCCAGTAATGAGTGTAAATATTTCAAAACATATTATAAGTCGGAACAATTTTTTTCCTTTGAGTAAACTGTATTAACATTGATTTTTAAATTCAGAAATGGATTTAGGATATACATTTATTTAAAGAATATTTATTTTGTAATACAAATTCTTTAATAAGAACCACAGGACTATTGCTTTCAGACAAAATACATTACATCAAAATGGTTTTTACTTTTTACTTTCTCTTACCCATGAGGTAGAGAAAGTATTGTTTTTTCTTTTGGTAACAAGTTAATCAAAAATTAAAAACAAGTTTAAAATATATATTAAACATAAAATTGTTTAAAAACGCACAAAAGAAATTGTAAGATATGAATAGTGTAACAGTTATTAAAAAATGCAACTTCTTATTTTGAGGCAAATAATCCCTATATTTTTATGCTTCTTGTATATTTAGAGAAACTGGATTTTTTAAAATATTTTTTCCTTTGTCGCATCAAGTTATAAATATACATATAATCAAATTGACAGACAACGAGTGAAAGAAGTTTTACGAAGGGAATACAGTAACCATTGCTAAGGAATGCAACGTAGTTATTGCGTGTCTTTATATAGAAGGACAGACTAATAAAAAATAAATAAAAGTGATATGTCATTCCAAATTAATATCTGCTTTGTGCAAAATGTATATCTATTACTTAGAAAACAAAAATGAATTTTTTGGTTTTTCTTTTCCTTTTTTAGGCTTAAAATATTTTTTTATTTATTGATGCAGATACTATTTCTGAATAATTTTGAGTAAAGAAAACCAATCTTTAATATTTATTATAGAATATTTGATTGAATTAGAAAAAAAAATGTTTATTGTATATATACAACAAAAATATTTATTGTAGTTCAGTCCACACTACATTACACAAAAATTAAACCAAAAATTTGAACGAAAGACCCATAAAGAAAATAAATACAAAATAATTCATGTGAATATATCAAAAATATTCAAAGAACAACAACAACAACAATAACTATAATAATAATAATAATATGAAATCTCCAAAGCTATAAACTACGAAAAACTCAAGCACAAACTAAGATCTAAGAACAGAAAACAGTTAAGCAATTTTTTTTAATCTTAAATGTTTAGTTAAAACAGGTAATTTTCGCTTAGTTAGTGAATGCACACAGTTAAGTAATAAATAAATAAGTTTCACAGTAATAAGTCCAGTTACATAAGAAAATTAAAAAAATAGTATTCTTCACCAAAATTAAAAAACAGTTAAATATTTTAATATGACTACGAAGATAATTCTTAAACGCAAATCCATAAAGCAAGAACATGAAATAAAATCGAAATATTATTTAAATAATTTAAATTGAAAAAGTTACAGAAATATATTATGTTTATTAGAGATTTTATTCCTGTAGCATTATTTTTTTTTTTCATTTGATAGTGTTGTATTCAGAATTTTAAAAAAAGGTTGTTTCATTAGAACCTTATTCCTTTTAGACTTTCAAATCATATGTAAGTAAAATATCGAAAAAATAGAGAGATATTGAAAATAAAATTCTGATACAAAAGCCAATGTATCCAATGTCAAATAAACGGAAAACTTTTAAAACCCCTTTTATATGCGTGTAAAGATTATACGAGTAGAATGTCATTTTTTATGATGTTTCAAAATCAATGCATTTTATGTACAAAAGACCACCTATAAACTACAGAGCTAGAACATTTTATGTTATGTATTAAAGTTTCTTTATATACAAGTATTGTTTCGATACTTTTACGTATGAAATGTTGGGCTTTAACATTCTGACAAAAATATATTACTTTTATTTATCTTCAAAGTGAGAGTAAAATCTTCTTGCTCACTGATAGCAAATTTATTTATTTTTACCAAATGTTATATTTTTTAATATATTTCGAAGGTTTTTCATTTGTCTAGTATTAAAATTTTTATTAGATCTTTTCTTTAAAGCAAACTTAGAAAACACTTACCTTAGATGGAAAAAAAATAATCTAAGCTTAGTACAAAATTCTTTCAAATAATTAACTTTAAAAAGGAATTAAGCATTTCAACATATTAAAAATACTTGTGTGTATGTATATATTTGTAACCCAGAGGTAAAGGACACCATGCTCGTCTTTTCCATTACCCGACTACTGTAGTTAATGGAAGTATTGTATTAGGTCCGAAAATTCTATATCGAGATTTCACATGATTTACACGTTTTAAGGTTTCCTGAGTCCAAAAAGTAGTTTTTGGCAATTGATCAGTGTGTGTGTGTGTGTGTGTGTGTGTGTGTGTGTGTGTGTGTGTGTGTGTGTGTGTGTTTGGGGGGAATCTTCAGGCTATTATATCTCCAAAACTAATAAAGATAGAACTACGAAACTTGAGAAATGAGTCAGGTCTCATGTACAAATGAATTTCTCAAATTTTGGTGAAAATTGGAAAACCTGAAGTGGAACATCGGAAACCGAAAATGGGACCATAAGTCCGTATCTCAAAAACAGCTCTAACGATTTTCTTCAAAGTTGCTATATAAACACACTATTCCCTTCTATACTCTATTCTCGCTCTGATCAGGATCAAAATTCGAGTTCCTGTTGTTTGGCTGGTACTGCAATCTTTCACCAGCTTTTGGAGCTAAAGTCGTACTTCCTCCCTATGAGGCGCTCCTAAATAATGGAAGACGCACTCCTCATGCCTTAAAAATAATCCGGATAGTTTCAATACCGGGGCTCGGAATTTCCGAGTGGCATACGACAGCAGCAACAACAATAACAAACACTCTATTAGATGTCCTTTCGAATGATATAGTTTGTTAGTTCAGAAAAATCGATAGACGTCCTGTATAAATAGCTCAATTTCAGGTCTCGTTAGTGCATTCCTTTAAAATCACTGTACGGATTTTTTTTTTCAAACTCGTCAAAATATTTTCTTTTTAAATATCCTTTTGTATGTAGTTATTGTTTTACGGTCAATAATTGAGTATGACAACTTTTGGTAAATGTTGGTGTCTCAAAAACGGCCCTAAGGATTTTCTTGAAAATTGTTACTTAAATCCAATTTAGGCATCCTTTCTCATGTATTACGAGATTATTACAGGAAAATTAACAGTCATCCTCATTAAGTAGACCAGTTTTAGATTTCGGTAATTGGTGTTTCAAAAAATAAGTCTACCAATTTTCCCCCCTTATTTTTTAACTCGCTATGCTAACTTTAATTTGTATGTCTTTACACGTGTATTAAATTTATCTTTCTGGAAACTTTTTAGGTGTCTATTTCATTAGGTCAATTTATGTCTTCTGATCACATTATCTTCAAGAAATGCATATAATGCATGTAATAGTGGGTAATGGAAATCTTGTGGTTTTTTCACACCAGATTTTTGTTTGTGATAAGTGTTAGCACCATGTCCTTGATATGAATTTTTTGCTTCATTATATTAGCATATTATGTCATTAACTAGCTGGCTTCACCAGCTAGCTGGCCAGAGACCCAAGAAAATTTTTACCAAAAAACAAGCTCTCGGGCGCCTGCGACGCCAATCGTAATTTGTTCTCTCTAAAAGTCGCATAATATAAAAATATTGAAAATTCAAATATTTTTAAATAAAATCTTAGGCGCCTGCGGCGCCAATCATAACTTGTTCTCTGTAAAAGTGGCTTAATACTAAAATATTAAAAATATAACGATTTTAAATTAACTCTTGGGTGCCTGTGGCGCCAATCGTAACTTCTTCCCCTATTCTTAGAACATTTGTATCGCTCTTTTAATTTTTAAGAAATAAAACACGTAAAAGAAAATATATAAGAACAAAAACACTTAGAGATGATAATAAATTTGTTGTTGGGTGAGTACACTGTGGGATATAAAAGTTTAAGGCTGAATAATTATGTTATTTTTACAAATTTATAACTATACATATATTTTATAAATCATCAGAAATTTTAATAAATCATCACATTTAAATAACTTTCTACTGCAATGCTATAAATTAAAGAATTTTAACTGTTAATATTAAAATATATTCCAGCAAACAAACAAAAAATGTGCTACCATTTTATAAACGCATAAGAAAAATTTATTAACACATTAAACGCATAAGAACAGTGCCTGAATTGCATTAGTCCAAATCGAAGCTGAAATTTAAATCTTCTGCATTTTCATTAAAACAGTAATCCATTTCTGTAGTTCTTGAATAGTTTAAGATATCTTTCCAGACGATATTACGAGTATGGCGTTGATTTTCTATCGGCAAAAGTACTTTTAATGATGTTTTTCTTTTAACTCTTGAAAAAGCTACATAAAGCATTCCATGCATGAAAACTGGTACTCTCAGATCAACACCTACAAAGTCAAAAGTTTGGCCCTGTGATTTATGCACTGTCATAGCAAATGCTGCTTTTACAGGAAACTGATGTCTAGATATTGCGCAACCAAGTTGACCTTTTGATGATTGAAGTGTGATTCTTGGTATATGTACATCTAGGCCACAGTGTTCACCAGTTATTATTTTTGCTTTAATAATATGATTGCACAGCTCAGTAACAATTAATCTTGTACAATTGCAAAGGCCTTCTGATACATCTATATTACGCATCAACATAATACTAGTATTTTTTTTCAGTTTAAGTTCATGAGGTGGTAAATCGGAATTTTCAACAGAATTTAAAAAGTCAACAGTAAATTGAAGTCCTCCTTCGGGTTGGTTATTTACAGTATCGTAACTGTGATAAGTTTTGTACTCTCCGGGTAATTTCGAAATAATTTCAGTATTTAACCTGTCAATATCTTTGTTAAGAGGAGCAAGTATAGCTCTATTTTTCATCTCTTCATAATTTTCATTGACAAAGCAAAAACCAAAAACCTCATCAATGAGATTTCCATTTGAAATTATGTCTTCGGGTAGCTCTATCTCATCTAAAGACCTAATCGGTAATTCTCCATTACCAACTTTTAAAATGTAGTTTGCAAAGTCTCTTTGTTCTGGATCAACCCGCATATTCTCATCCAGTGAATAATTCCTAAATTTACACCAAAGCACACTCTTTTTAATTGATAAGTCAATAAGTTCTTGTTTATTCGCTCGCGGTTGAACTGGAAGACACTGT